>BQNB010012204.1:0-70587 GCA_026074375.1 Tanacetum coccineum | reverse complement strand
CTCCGGTCTTCTAGTTGGATCCCATGGCGAACCCCGAAAGGGTTCGCCCTATACCTGAATCAAGCAGGCAGGCTACCTGCTTATTCTCTTTTCCTTTGTCTGTTGCGTTCGCCGAGAGAAAAACAAGAACACAAATTGAATGATGATCTCCATTTGTTCCATAAGTTGACTTTATATAATGATTTGGAAGTTTGGAACATGTGCAAACAACCCCTGATTATGGTTGAAATATTAAATTCAATCCTTCAAACTTCAAGGCTTTTGTGCAACTCCGGTCCCTGTGATGAGTCATACTTTACAGCGTAACCCAATACACGGTTACGCCGTAAACTTCCGACGCGGCTTTCCTTCTTTAAGATCTAATTTTGGTTACGGCGTAATTAATAATTACGTTGCGCCGTAACCCTTAGTTAGCAACATTATAATTTCCAAAAATAATAGATTACGGCGTAACTATATGAGACATTACGAAGTAGAGCCTCGTCAGCACCGAATCTTCATATTAAATAAATGATTACGGCTTTGATTTCTTTCCACGAATGTTGTTACAGCGTAACCAGTTGTATTGTTACGCCGTAATGCTACTTTAGTCACGATCTTCTTTCCATAGTAATGGTTACGGCGTAACCAATAATTGATTACGTCGTAATCGTTACTTGAGTGACGTAATTTGCATGAGATGTGTTATGGCGTAACCTTAAAAAGGTTTACGCCGTAATGTCTTGTAAATATTTATATTTTACGTCCTTTTCTTTTGATAAATGATAATTACCTGCATTTTACCTGTAAATCACAAAATAACAGAAAGTATCTTGTTTTCATATGTTAGTGACATAATTGCAAGTAATTTAGGGGATAAAATGATACTAAAAAGTATTAAATATTTGATGTTATCACTAGGTAATAGGGTGTTCATCCCCTCACTCAGGATCAAGTGTGGGTGGAAGTAGCAATAAACACCATTCGGGTGTAAATTTGCTACGGGGTAGGGAAATGATGATTTAAGACCATACCTGGAAGGAGATGTCATTTCCCTATCTACCTTATACGGTTTGGTTGATGACTCATATGATTCAAATATTCCGTATAAGGGACTCATTGGTTGAGTATGAATGAAAGGCTCAGGTTTAGTAATAACTGAATGCACCTGTATATCCATAAAATGTCACTAAGGATGTTTAGCGAGAAGTCTTTCAAGCTCCTCTATATCCTTAGTAGGATTAAAATCAGCCTCCTCGTCAACCATGGTTACATTCAAGATTTCGTCACCGAATTTTTCCAAAAGTTCATCCAAAATTGATTTAGTAGCTGGTTCTACATAATCATCATTAGGTGGTGTGGGGTGAATGGGTTGCGGGATCAAAGTTCGTATTACTTCATCCATTTCATCAGGGACGTTAGGCGTGAGAAATTGCCTAATCAGTTTAACATCCTCGACCGTAGTATCCCAAATATTATAAGTATCCCCATCATCATCATCTTCCACCTGACCCTCCTCTTTCTCCAAGTCAACATCCTATTCACAAATACTAGAAAATTCATTAGTAGTGGGAAAAATAGGAAGGTTAAGAAGATTACCGCTTTCATGATTCGTATCCCTGGATGTGTCATTGTCACACCCATTCTGAATTTTCTCTTGCCCCATCCGCCTCAGATTTTCAGCTCCTAATCTGAACAAGTCATCCAAGATCTCATCGAGGTCGGAATCCTTCTTATCCATAGGAGTGTTAGGTGTGTTTGGTGGTTGAGCGAAAAACTAGGGTGTGAAACTATATGAGTGATCATTTAGTGGATTTTTCTTTTGTCTAGCAATGTACAGATTATATTCTGCTATTGTCATGCTATCAATGTCCAATTCTTGCTCGTATTAGGAATTTCATAACCACGTTCGTTATGTGGTTGGGAAGGTGGGAAACAAGGAATTAAGGGAGGTAACGCGTAATATTTGTCGACAAACGCGTCCTCATAGTAATACAGAAAATCAAAAGGTACACTCTTGTCACGGTGAGAAGAGTTAATTTCCGCCCTTTCATACCTTGTTGGACTACTTTTGGATCGAACATTCCTCCATAATCGCCTTTCCGTCTCAGCTTCATACTCTAAGTACTTGTTAAGCGTCATGTTCTCAATATCAGGCTCTATTTCCATGATTCCTGAAAATCAAACACAAGATACGAGTAGATTGTGCTCTTACAAGAAAAATAAATAACAAGAAAATAAATATACAGAAATAAAATATATACAAAAACTCAAACTTAAAACCTAAATAGCTTCCTGGCAGCGGCGCCAAAAACTTGATGCGTATTTTCTTTTAAATTATTTACCAAGTTTTAAAATTATAAAACTCGTTTCACCTATGGTCTACAACGTACTAATGGGCAGAGAACCCGGTCGTGTGTAGTGCAGGCTGGGTAAATTCGAGGTCGTCCCAAAAGCTAAAGGGCGGTCTATTATTTGTGTTTACTGGTTGTCACGTTTTAAAGTTGTTTAAATGATTTAGATTGCAAGAAAAGAGAACAGAATAATTAATTTGGTTTTATCAATTAATGATATTGGTATAGTGGAAAACTACTAAGAAGATGAACCCGTTTAACTAATTAAATATTTTAAGTTTAATTATCCTAATCTCAAGTGCAATGTCTAATTCTCATTTTATTAGTGTTCTAATATCAACAGATTCGAATTAACATTCGTGGTCTCTCCTATACTTCCAAGGATCCCAATTTCTCGAAAGTCTCGATATTAAAGTATCCTGGTTGTAGCTATTAAGTACCAACGATCTAAAAGACCTAACTATAACCTATAAAAATTATTAACCCTCTCTGAAAGAGTTCCTGCACTTTTTTAAGTATTTAGGGTAATTAAGGCGGTGATCTGATCGATTTCTACACTAGGATAGATTCCAACTTATCCTAGTACCTTTGTAATCCTAAGTTCAGCGGTTTGCTTAGTAAAAAGACTAACCGGATCAAAACTACCTTTCAATATTGCCAAAACGCAGGGATCTATGACAAGCTATAAGGATATCTAACAAAACAACTATCAACCAAAGAGATCAAAAATAAATAAACAAAGAATAATTAACAAATTAAATGGAAAGAACAAAAATTAAGCATAATAAATATCAAGCATCAACAAATTAAGCCGAGATCAAATAAATTATAAAAAATAATTAATCGAAATCAAACTGTAATAGTTGAGGAATCATATACAAATCATGCTAAAATAATGCTCCCGGACTTTTATTTGGATTCCGTAGCGAACCCTATACCCGAATCAAGCAGCTAAGCAAACTACTCTTTTTCCCGTATTCTCCTGTTCGTCGCACAAGAAAACCACACGAATGGAATGAATAAATTTTGTACCCATGATGTCCTATATATAGTTAATAGGAACTTTGGTCATTGTACGAGTTTGCCCCTCGTCTTCTTGATCATTTATAGTTTATTATTGAAACTTCGTAAATTCGGCGCAACTTTAGTCCCTGTGATGAGTCATTGTTACGGCGTAACGGCATCGACCACGTTAAGCCGTAATCATTCTTGTTTCGGCTATACATCGACCGACGGTTAGCCGGTAACAGTAGTTCTCGCAGCAGGCACTATTATTATATAAAAATAGTCTGCGTAATGTAAATCCACCTTTAACGCCGAACCCTGTGAGGCTACCGTGTGTCGATTTCGGTCGTAATTAATATTTATTGACTGGCGATAGGGATATGTTAACTCATATACGTAATTCTCTAAAGCTGCATTGTGGGGGGGGGAGGGGGGGGGGGAGGATGGGGGTTTGCGTATCTAGATAGATTGTTTGATGATTGATTCGTTATGTTATAGATTATATGAATATGATGATATATTTTATTAGGTACAGTCTGGGGTAGTTGGATGGTATATTTTGTTATGGATACTATAGTGTTATAGATTATTGGATAGATTTTGATTTATTTATAGCGTTTTAGTGTAGATTTTGAGATGGGTGGGAAAAATGAGTTGTGTTATTGATAGATGTGTTTATGTATGTTATCATAGAAGTTAGTAAGTTTGGTTGGGTATTGGAGAGTGCAAAGCTCATTCGCTGTCAATCTTCCTGAGAGAAATATTGTTGAGAGCAAAGGGCGGAATTAAAAATCCATCTCTCAAATTGGTGTAGTAACGGATTAGATAATATGAGGAGAGAGAGGAACAATGCGGCATTAAATAATAACACCACCCCGTGTTTTCAGATCATATTACAATTTCAATAATTCCATTTTCTTTCTATTTATAACATTTTTACGTGTTTACTTTTATTTTAAATCACCTAGTTAAACCCTGATAAGTAAAACTTAACAGAGGCTTTTAATATCGTGAATAAGCATACGCTTAAGCTAAAGATCTTAGTTAACATTTTTCCACGACTTAACTAATCAAAATCATGTGTATGTCGTCTGTATCCTTTCACCACCGCCTAGCATTTAACTTTAAAGAATAAGCAAACAAGTTGTATATTTCTTCACTTATTTAAAATGGTACACACAATAAAAATTAACTAGGCAACAAATCTAATTCAAGAAACAAATAAATCTCCCTACAATCTAGCAAGGAAATCGTGTACACCCTTGTTCTAACTTTTCAAACCCGTATTATGCAAATAGAAAAGGTGTACATAAACCCATCTCCCTTTAACCCTAATAACCAATGTATAAAGCCCATAATCCCTTTTATACAACTCCTTAAAACCCACGTATATTCTTGCTTTCTGCTTCACACGCAACCCACAACAGTAATCCCCTTTTCTTCACTATACATTGACCATGTTAAGCCCCAAAAATCCCTTGCCATATATGTGATAACATAGGAACGTGACCTTCAATGGAAACACTATGCCTGCAATATTATGTGAGTATATAAAGACTTGCATACTCCTTTGCAAACTCAGATAAGGAAAAACACAGAAACTACAAACCCATCAGATTCATAAACCACACCTTGGGTCTCCTTGTTCTCCTATACTTATTTCGACTCACATACAACACATCAACCCACCCCTTTGTGCATTTATCAAGCATTACATACAAAACCCTAAAAACCCTAGAAACCCTAATTCCAAATTCGTCCCTTTGGTTCCTCCTTTTAATCGTCAAACAAGCAAGCATAGAGTGAAGTTTTGGTGTTCAAGTTATAATCAATCTCTCTTCAAGTCCTTGTAAGTCTTAAGTTCATGGTTATCATCATTTATTTAAATGCATTCTTGTTGCTTAGATTACTTGTGCTTGAGAAAATCTAAGTAGAAAAGGCATAATGAAAACCATATACATAAGATGTTGAGTGCTTACTGATGTATACGGGTTCATTGAGAAACCCGTATACAAGCTTGACCAATGAAAATTCTGAATTTATCACTCGTTAACAAAGTATAGGAGTAGTGTTCACGCGAAATTTGAACCCCTAGCACCTTATAACGAGACGGTAAACGGATTCTCAAATTTGTTATTTTATGTGTATAAAAACTGGTCTGTTGGGTTGACTTTAGGCTTCGTTTCGACCCATTTAAACTTTGACATAAGGTCATCAATTAGGGGCGTTTTATAGTCAACATAGTGAGCTCCATTTAGAAATTCGAATCATCAAAAACCATTGAGAAACGAGCTCGCAAACTGAAACGGAAGTTAGTACTGCTGTCGTGCTCTCAACAGTTAAAACTGTTGGCAGTCGCGACCCCCTCCCTTTAGCCTTATTTTTTATCACCATAGCGACCTCTAACCACGAAACTTATAAAAGATAAAATGTAGTAGACCTAGCCTAGTTTACAAAAGTATTTTTAGTTTGTCATAAGGTTAAGTAACGAACTTGCAAAGAGGACTAAAAGTTAGTACTGCTGCCATGTTTTTGACCAAGTTAATACTGTTGGCTGAATGGTCGACACCCCTTACTTTGGCCTCGTTTTTTATCACTATAACGACTTTGAATTGCAAAACCTATAAAAGATGAATTGTGGTACTCCTGGCCTAGTTTTCAAAAGTATTTTTGGTTTGTCATAATACTGAGTAATGAGTTTGTAATCCGCGATCAAAATTAGACGAAAGTCATCTGAAAAACACTTGACAAAAAATATTGTTTTTCTGCTTAAGCTTAGTCGCGACCCCCTTGTGTTTGGCTGTGTTTTTAACATATTAAACGACATTTTTAGACAAAACTTAAATAACGAAAGTTATAGACGATATGACCTAGTTTACAAAACATTTTTTTGTTTATAATTCCATTAAGTAACGAGTCCAGAATTTGATTTCAAAACTCCGCGTTTTTTCCCCAAATTTTAATAATAAAACTTAATTTTTTTTAAACTCATATTATTATAACTTCGATCATTTGTTTAACAAATTTAGAGACCAAACCAAGTGTCGACTGAATTAACTAGAATAGTACTTACAACCCGATACGTTTGACCAATTTTCATGAATAACCACATTTTAAACAAGCAATATTTTCTCAACTCAAGCACAATACTAAGGACAAGATTGCATGCATTGTAGTATATTACATGATTAGTAATATGCGTATTAATCATTTAGGTAGCAGATAGAGTTTGCATTGTTTTCACGTGCATCATTTACCTTGCTCGCTTCATATTCGTTGCTACCTAATTATATCATTAAGGTGAGTTTATAGTCCCCGTCTTACACTTTTAATTATTTATCAAATCTCGGGGATGAGATCATATTTGTTTTACAAAATAGATGCAAGTACATTTTAAATTCAAATATTACGAGTTTGCCTAAGTAGCTATAACTTACTATGCCCATCATCATGAACTGTTAATTACTGGATTGTAAGCACGAATGTTATGAATAGATCTATTTGGGAATTAACATCCCCGTCGGGCAAGTAGCACTTGCTAGTTTACCGGTTAGCCGAAAACGACGAAAGTCCTAGTGACACACAACTATTGTAACTAGTCATTATTAGCCTAGCGGTGTCACGATATCATGACACTAATGTAATTCCGTGTTTGTCACTATATTTTAAGGCTAACAATCTTCCCCCAATATGTGGACATATACGGAATTACTTACAATGTTCCTAACAAGTACAAATACAATTAAATAAAGTCTTCCAAAGCGCTTCCAAAGCTGAAGTTGTCTTGTGAGTTCTCTTGGTCTTGAAACTTGTATTTCAGCTTGGATCTTGCTTGTCTTTACTTGTTCTGGAACCACTGTAGTATCCCCCTAATTTATGCAGCATGTCTCAAAAAGCTTTCTTCATAGACTCCTTTTTGGCGAAGTTTCTGAATCAGCTTCCCCCCAAACCAACATCCCTATCTTGAGCAGATTCTGAAACTTTGATGTAGCTTGAACAATCTTCTACTTGTCATTGACGTGCACAACGGAATTTTGTAGAAGTCAAACCACACCAACGACCACTGCTTCTTGTCATTAGGTCTTGGTGAATATTCGTTAGGGGGTGCATGCGAGAAATCATCAACAATTCTTCTCACGTTTGCAGAATACTTCACAAACCATACTAAGTGAAGTAGTATACACTACTTACCCCTGGAAGTTGACATGGTCACATCAAAGTTAACTAAGTCTCGGATGTACACATTGAACTTCACCCCTCCATGAAAGTATGGAGGGGTATTTATAGTCCTAGTGACATACAACTATTGTAACTAGTCATTATTAGTCCATACGTGTCACTCTATCAATGAACTAATGTAATTCCGTGTTTGTCACCATATTTTAAGGCTAACAAAACTTAAATAACGAAAGTTATAGACGACATGGCCTAGTTTCCAAAACATCTTTTTGTTTATAATTCCATTAAGTAACGAGTCTAGAATTTGATTTCAAAACTCCGCGTTTGTTCCCCAAATTTTATAAATAAAACTTATTTTTTTTAAATTCACATGTTATACTTCGTCATTCTGTTTAAACACGTTAGAGGGACCAAACCTAATGTGTCGAGTGAATTAACTAGAATAGTACTTACGACCCGATACGTTTGGCCAATTTTCATGAATAGCCACATTTTAAACTAGTAATATTTTCTCAACTCAAGCACAATACTAAGGACAAGATTGCATGCATTGTAGTATATTACATGATGAGTAATATGCGTATTAATCATTTAGGTAGCGGATAGAGTTTGCATTGTTTTCACGTGCATCATTTACCTTGCTCGCTTCATATTCGTTGCTACCTCATTATATCATTAAGGTGAGTTTATAGTCCCCATCTTACACTTTTAATCGTTTATCAAATCTCGGGGATGAGATCATGTTTGTTTTTACAAAATGTATGAAAGTACATTTTAAATTCAAATATTACGAGTTTGCCTAAGTAACTATAACCCACTATGCCTATCATCATGAATTGTTAATTACTGGATTGTAAGCGCGAATGTTATGAATATATCTATTTAGGAATTAACATCCCCGTTCGGGCAAGTAGCACTTGCTAGTTTACCGGTTGGCCAGAAACGACGAACGTATACCATTTCGGACTCATAGATGTTACGGGTTGAACATCTACATTGGGCACCATCATTTATATGTATTTGATATACATACATTGTTTAGCTTCAGTCTCATGAGCTTAATGCATATCGTAATACATTTTTGTGATATTGTATTTGTTGCTTTATTACAGGGAAATCTTGCTATCCTCTTCATTAAATTTATAAACCTATAAATTCACTAACATTATTGTTGACAGTATTAAGCATGTTTTCTCAGGTCAATAAGGTGCAAGTCATGGGTACATTGGATGGTCGTCTTTTGAGGTCATATCACTATAAAGATTTACGTGCATTACTTTTGGGATATTGTTATGTTGTGAAATCTTTACTTTTCAAGTTGAATAATTTAAGCCTATGGGCTTTTGTAACAAACCATTTATGAAATCCAGTGTATCAGTTTTTAAATGACTCTTCTAGAGGTCGTTCTCATATATTGTGTTATTGATCTATGAAGTAATACTCGGAACATCATATTCGGCTGTGACCCATTTTGGGGGTGTTACAGATTGGTATCAGAGCCAGGTTATAGAGAACCAGGTCAAATATTTTTACTTGGTTTATAACCGTTTTTCAAACATTGCGTCATTCAAAAGTTTTTCAAATAGGCATTTATGCAAACGGGTAGTGTTACATTTAGTTTGCATCTAGTATACATGCTTACATGTCATGCATCATTTTAGCATTAGTTGATTATATTAAGTGCTTACATAGGTTATATATGTGTTAATATTACATTACGTATATTACTGATGGTCTTATATAATATACTTATACCGGTTCGGCAAGATATCAAACACCTTAAACACACATTTTTGTTGTCTCTTGATTTAAGCCGTGTGAACCACTAAACAAACCCAGAAATAAGCATTCGAAATAGCCACTAACAAGAGCAACAAATAAGCTTGTAGAATAAGCCGTGACCAAAAAGCTAAAAATAAGCTCGAAAATAAGCTAGTAAATTAGCTTGTTTTACCCTAAAAAGCTATAAAAACTTAAGACTAAAAATCTTGTTACCACAAGAATTAAGTTACGAAAAGAACATCAACAGTAAGCAGTGACAAGGATAAGCTCATAAAATGTAGGAACCAAGAACAAACGTTTTGTTTTTCTAAGAAGAAAAAAAATCGTGGTGTCTTTTGTTGTGCAATTCCAAACCAAAACGCACACAGATTGGTTAAGATAGGCCCAAAACAAAAATAAACCCAATTATGAAAATAAGCAAAAAATAATCCGAATAATTATTTAGCTTATAAATAAGCCGAACCAATAAGCTCACAATAACCACAACGAAACCACAAATACAACACACACGAATACAATACACCCCCGGTTAGCTCTTGATACCAATTGTACACAATAAAAAACACTAGCTAACTTTGATCCGGAGGTCGGGGAGGATTAAACAAGAACTTAGCCATTTTATTTAGAAAGAGAAAGGAAAAGATGTGTATGTGTTTTAGAGAGAGAAAGAACACACACACACTTTGGTGAAATGATACAAATGAATCCTCACCCCTCCATGGAAGTATGGAGGGGGTATTTATAGGTCAAGACTATGGAAACTATTCTAACTTAACAATTCTAGTCTCTGCTAGTCTTGCCTAATGATAACTAATGTAATTCCGGATAAGTCAACATATTTTAAGGCTAACACTCTTTGTCACATAAAAACACCTATATCACGCGAACGTGATCTCACTGCGGTCTCGTAATGATTTCAAGCATAAGTTCTAGAATCAATAAATCACTGGCATACTCTTAGTCAAAGGAATCAAGCATAAAATACGTATGCTATATACAGGCTCAAAATCCTCACATATTTACTGGAATGGTTATAAATGCGCAAGTAATGTTATCAATCCCGAGTCGGATCTGCTTTATCAATTGGGACACATCTTTGATTTCAAAACTTTATTTATTTACTATGTTTTTATTCTAATATATTAACCTAAGTGGCAAAAACTTTAAAAACAAGAATAGATTTTTAGATTACCGAGGGCGAACAAAAGTTACAAATTAATAATGAGTCTGATTTTTCAATTCATTTTTTCCCCCCCCCCCCCCCACACACAAACACATAAGTGAGCCATTATGCGTAATTTGAACATAACTTAAAAGTGGGAACAAACCAGTAACATAATAAAGGACGGAACAACATAAAAATATAAGAGAAACGAGACTTCCCAGGGCTCATAAGTGCTCGGTTGAATTCTGAAAGATACGGCGCTAAACGAAATGCCAAGCATGTGTATTCTACCACATGTAATATACTGATCCAAATATATCATATCCCCAAGTGATAAGTATCACCAACGTCCAAGCTCCATTTATTTTATTTAATCTGCAAAATAAATTAAACTACAAAAACCGTAAAATACTAAAGCACACTTTTGTAGGCACCACGATTGCATTTAGCATATGCAACAAGCCTTAAAACCCCTCGTGGCCCGAGTGGACGAGTTATAGTCACGTGAGGGTTTCCAGCGAACACACCCACAAAGTTCAAAATATTTTTTATTTTTATATTTTTTTCGTTTAAATTTTTATGTATACTAACCAATTCACTAAAACAAACACACAAAATCTTTTTGGATTTTTAAAATTTTTTAAATGAGTTTTGGTTTAAAGACAAATACATATTAAGCACATAATAATTATTTATGGTATGAAAACTTATAACTACAAAGAAAATATTAAAACAAATATTTTTAGTTGTTTGATATTATATTTTATATTGTTGCACACAATAATTATATAAGGTAAAGAAATTTTATATATATATATATATATATATATATATATATATATATATATATATACTAGTTGCAAAGCCCGCCCGATGGGCGGGCTCGCCTTATGATTATCGTTTACAAAGAATTATGTATAAATAAATGAATTATAAAGATACACAATTATATATCGAATGAATTACGAACGAAAAGAAATGAATGTTAAAAGAAACTAATTAAAAGTAAATCTATGAACGTACCAATTATTTTATGAATGCAATAAGAAAAAAAGAATGTAAACTAAATTTGTTATATAGGAAGATATGTTGATGAATTATATGAGTTATGACTCGAAAGTTGCATGCAAAATGCAAGAACACAACTCGCGCTCACGAGAATAATAAACCCATCTTGGTATCTTTCGGTTGCGGCTTAGGAATCCTTGTAACCTTGTTTAATGCGTCACGGTTCTTATGCCAACATTTCTTTGGAAGCCTGTAAAATTAAATCTCTTCACATTGACAAGACTTGATGTTAAACACCACCATTAGAAGTACTTTGACTTTTGCAGCTAAAATAAATGAATATTTTGACTACTGCGATCAAAGTTATAACTTTTGAACTATTTTGACTTCTGAGATGAAACCTACAAAAGTATTTGACTTGATGATTATAGTTAGGGGTGTTAATCGGGTTGACCTAGTCGGGTTTGAGTCAAGTCGGACCCGAACCCGACCCTATTTGAACTTGGGTTACTCGGGATACTCGTGTTCGAGTCAATTCGGGTCGGGTCAACTCGGTTCGGGTCAACCCAAATTTGAATAACATGCCAACAAAAATTCCTTCTCTTTTAAATACAAAATCTATATATTTATATTAAGAAAAATAAAAAAATTCTTATTCGGGTCAATCGGGTTGACCAGAACCCGAGTTAGCCAAAACATTTCAAACCGATACCCGACTCTATTTAGAACTCGGGTTAGTCGGGTTAAAACTAATAAGGGATAATTAGGGATAAGCTGGATTTGTACATTTGGATCACAACAATAATCAAATGATTATCGAAATATGTGATTATCTTCTTGTAGTTTTTGTCGTCATATCACTTTCAAATGCAAATCAGAATATTTATAATGAAGTGCATGGATAAGGATCTCATTGATGTACCTTCAATACTCATGAAATGATTGTTAAGTTTTTTCCTTTCATCGTCGTCAAATCGCTCAAGGTCCTTACCCTGTAAAAATATGAAAAAGGTTTTATATCTTATGATTCATATCCAATAATATTTAGTAAACGACAAATTCTTACACAATATTCTTTATATCTGTTATCAAATTGCTTATGCATCAACTGGTCAACATTTTTCTTCAGTTAGACTTTTAGAGTCCGAAAATAAAAAGTGTTAATTTATACACCTGGAAGAATCACAAATATGTTTTTCATTCTTACTTCTAAAATAAACTCGAGTGGTACACTGTGGTCTATAAGATTTTGAAGTTTCTCATGTATGTCATATAGCCTGTCAAGATAATTGATTCAACATATTAAATATTTTGGGACATTTTTTACATCTGAAAGTGTCACGTGTACATCTTAATTTGTGTAATGAACATAATGAGTAGCTTACTGTTTGGGCTTTGCTCTTTTCTACTATGTTTAATGCCATATCTGCAATATCATTTTCACACCCTGTCAAGATTAATCGCTCTCCATCCAGGAGTGGGCTGAAAATAAACATATATGGATAAGACACAACAAAAGAAATAGTGCAAGTGAATATATATACACATGTAACTCGTGTGTGTGTGTGTGTGTGAAAGTATTTATATAAGGAGAATGAAACAGAACTTATGTTGACAGGTAGCTTCAAAGGAACGAATAGCTTGTCGCAGGTTATTCTTGGACTTCACATCTATTCTTTCAGCTAATTCCCTTGGCAATTCTATTTCTTCTTTCCTTGCTACGAATTCCAGCACTTCAACAATCTGAAAACAAATAGTGAAATTGATATGCTTTGCCATAACACAAAATTGTAGGGATGTATCCCATTATATATCCATTTCTTTTTACTTGTTAAATACGACAAAAACATCTGATTTTCTTTTTTATAGGGTATGAGCTTTTATGTGGTATCTGAACATTCGCTTCCCTGTTCACACAGGCAATGTTGTGGTGGCTACTCACGCTCTAAGCCTGCATCACTAAATATGATACGTGTTATAACAGACTCATATTTAGTTTGGTGACGCCAGTATGCTGAGATGTTTGAAAAGTGCTGAGCCAATCATATGATACATGTAAAATGGATTCATATTGTGTGCCTTTGAGTTCAATAGGGACCAGTTGCTATTATGGTTTAAAATTAACCTTCGTAAGAAGGTTTCAAACTTTCATTTCGAGAAGGAATTAAAAGTATTTTTAGATCGGTCTCAAGATTATAAAAGTTATAACAGAATTACTTTGTTCTTTGGCCTTTGTAGACGATGTAAAGATTTATTAAGTACCATAATACAGTCACCAATAAAAAAATACATTAGAGCAAAAATTCTAGATATCAGCTGCTACTAACCTCATAATTCCTACATCCTCTGCCGCATCCCCAAGAGAAACAGTGGTGCTTCGGATTTGCTGACTTTCCACCCCACCCTTTGAACTAATACAATTCTATAGAAACATAAACACGCCTCCGGACTTTCTGGAATGAGGATTCAAGAGGAAGCCAACCACATGTCACAACCTACGAAACAATATTACTCCAACATTAATATAGATAGTAAAAAAAATGGACATTGATTAGCATTTCAAGCCATAGTGATTAGAACTTCCTTTTCAAATACATAACAATTAGTGGCTTAAATTCTTCTTGAATTTTTTTTTGCAAAGTCAAAATCCACATCAAGTCCTAGCGTTTTTAAAATCCTAATTAACTATAATATTCTATTGGCGGTAATGTACACATCAAACTCTAACAATTAATCTATTTCCGACACACAATTGTTTGGCAAAATCTATAAAAAGTAGAGTAAGAAGAAAAAATGACCACATTAATACAGTGGTTTTCTCTACTTCACATGAATGTTAAGGGGATACTTATCTAGACTTATTTTATGGGCTCATGCTTATTCCGTCAATAAGTTGTTTAATGACTTATGATGAATAAGCTGTTGCAAGCATTTGTCGGATCCCGATCTACACTTTCACTTCATATTCTGAAACACGAATCGAACCAAGAAACTAGAAAGAAGATTATGGTTTAGGAGAGATACGAAAGAAAGATACAGATGATATGAGAGAAAGAGAAAAAAGAATATTAGAAATTATGAGAGAAATGAGATTTGATTATGAGATAGATTATTTTTCCAACTGTGAAAAATTTTCTATATATATCCCTACACATTTAATGTGTCTGCGCGGGATATTTTAACTTGGACTCGGGTCGGGTTTTGCTTTGGATATTTAAAAACCCGACCACACACTTATACAATATTAGTTTAAACTATCCGAGCCCGATTCCCGATGAATATTCTTTTTACATCATTATAATAATTAATTGACCGAGACGAAATACATAATGATAACGACATCATGTTCGACTCAATATATTATTTTGAGGCTAACAATCTCCCCTGAAGTGAGTTCATTGAAGACACTCCTTCATGAGATAAAAATGAGATTTTGCTTGTTGTTGTTTAAGATCTTGTGGTCTTGGCGTTCTCTTTGTTATTTGTTGTAGGCTTGTTCCTTCTGCATTTGCGATATCTTGACTTTGAGCCTTTGTCATTGTCTTTAGGTCTATGCTTCCTTGCGATTTATGACTTTGGCCAACATGCTTTACTTTTTGCATTATCTTTGAAGGCTTTAAAATCAGTAGTTTGCGGAAGTCTTAGTCTTTAAGTCTTGAGTTTTCTAGATGTATGGTCTTCGTAGATTTGAGCATATGAATGGGATTAAGGTTTCCGTTACACCGTCTTGACCTGCAGTTTACGTTAGTGATAAACGAGTAAATTGATTTGAAAATCAATGACGTGTCACTCGTTAAAGTAGTTTTTGTAACCATCAAGAAGTCTCTTGTTTTTATCGAAATTCATCAACCGTCAATTTCATGTACGGGACCATAATCGATATCTAGTTGTCACAAGTTTGATTTATATAGAATATCGCAAGTCACCTACCAAGAGCTTGTTTTGATGCTTGGATCAAGCAGGATTTCATCTTCATTGTGAATACATTAGTATCCACTAGATGTTTGGCAAATATCTCAATGATATTGTGTAGGACTCTTGATAACAGCTTGTGAACCTGATGATGTTCAACAAGTGTTTGAAATGGAATGTGTCCTAACGAGATTTTGATTGATCTCTTGGCTCTAGACTCGATTAGTGCATTTTGGTTTTAGTACTCAGACAGGCCTGCAGCGGATTGCCAACCTATTGACAATATCAACAATCTCGGAGTGTAGATGTCAATTGTAACATGTGTATCTCCGTGACAAATGGAGACAAGTTTCTGTTGTGAGAAACCCAAATGGCTGGAAAGGGGTTATGCATTTGCATCGCTGGATCATTGATATTGTAGTTTTCAATGTAGCATCTCAACATGTGATTTCTGGACAGTTTTTGTATTGGACCGGTTTCTAGGCTTTAGTTGTGTGTGGAGGGGCTTCTTTGTGTTGACCTTTTATCCATACATTTCTTTGTAGTTCTTCAACACCATTTAATGAGCTTTTTTTTAAAACCCAAAGACGTCATTAATAACAACCTTGTTTTCTTTATCGTGATTGTTCCAGTGTTCTCTTTGCTCAATCGTAGTCGGCATTATTTCCCATATACATTCATCTCCAAATCATACCTTAGGACTGATATTTCTATATTTGGATTATCCTTGGGTAGATCATCCCAAATCTGGGTTGGATCATAGGATTGATTCCTAACCTTAACCCACCTTATACTTCAGAATTCGTCGTGAAAATTAAGTGTGGTTGGGTATAAGATCGAACATATAAAACCTTTTCTTCAGACATTGAGTCGAATAGATCATATTTTAACTACATTTTCTCCTTATTTTAAATAATAAACATTAGTATTTGAAATTTTTAAAAAAAACCTTGTGATTTTAAATATTGTCTTGAAATTATGTGGAGAAATTATTAATCAGCAATGAATGGTTTAGGAACATTCTGATTAAATGTTTTGTACATATGAGTTGGTCGTTGTTTGATGTTTCCAGATCATATTAAAACTTTGTTTTTCACGAAAAACTCCCCTCAAAAAATAGGACCAATTGAGAATTGTTGTCTTTTGTAAAACATTGTAAGGGGTTGGAGTGTTGAACCACACTCATTTTTGAAAAGATTATGATTTGTCATCGAGAAATTCTGAAAAATTGTGTTTCAACTTTTTGAAAAACCATTTGTTAGAGGAGTCTTCTCTTCTAAACGCTAAGGGGTAAAGCGCACTGAAGGTACATATCCAAGGTTCTTGAGCTAAAAAACATTGAATGTCTTGTAAGAACCAGCTCAAGACGAGAAACGTTTAATTTTCTCGTTGTGAGGGATATGTTTAAACTCCTTTTTATGAAGTCGGGTTATGTTTGTACTGACATTTTGACAGATTGCCATTTAGAAAATTAGAAATGACATGTTTTCGAAAACTATTGGCAATACTCTCGCTCCGAACTTCATTTACACACCCGTGTCAATATTAATTGGCATTTCTAAGCACTCAAATGTTATCGATTCCAAGAGACTTGTGAGAAGATTTCTTTTTGGGAAATTTTTCTGTTTTTCTGATTTTGAATTTATTTTCCTGTTGTCCTATGCATTGCTTATTGTGAAGGGGGAATAGTATTCCAATCTTGTCGTGAAGAGTTGTCATAATCTGACGCCTTTTGTCCTTGAGGAACGAGGCCTGAAGAGACATTTTCAACAGACATCTCTTGTCGTTGTGGTGCGAGGTCTGAACTGTTGTGATCAGACATCATTTGATGAAGAACGAGGCTTGAACTGCGTTGTTCAAACGTCATTGCCATGAAGACCGAGGCTTGATCTGCTGCGATCAAACGTCTTGTGAACATTAAGGAACGAGGCCTGAAGTGTTATTTTTAGCAGACGCCATTTTGTGATGATCAGATCAAAATTCCTTGAAGCCCTGTTTTCTGAGATATCTTTCTTTTTCGCAACCAAACTCTAAGTCCTTCCTCTATAGGATTGAACGATGTACCTGTACTTAAGAGAGTACCTGCACTGACATTAAGAGCTTGTTCGCTTTCACATTGGTTAGGGATATCTGCATTTGAACCATTTGGGGGTTCACTTTCAACCTTTGTTGTGCTAGAGGCGAATGTCTTTCCTGTTGGAACCCATCTAAGACAAACAGTCTTGAGAATTCTACCCGTTGGTTGCCACCTAAGACAAGATCTAGGACTTGTTGTTTTCTCATGCATAGTGGTAGTCTTTTTGATTGAAAACCTATGTCCTTTTGGGATCTGTCTTTTTGGTTTCGTTGCAACCCTTATTTGCTCTACGGGTTTGTTTCTGTTTGTTGTCTTATTGGATGGAACCTTAGCACGCGAGTTGACTTCTTTCAGGAATTTTATTACACAAGCGTCATGATTGGCATTAAAGACACATTTCTGACATGTCGAGCAAACAAAATGTTTGGAGTCAGAAAAATTTCTAGGGATCCTAGAGTGTTCATGTGTCTTTTTCTTAGCTTCCTCTAGGTAGTGATTATGAACAATGTCGTTTGAGCTATACCTAGATGAGCTTGGTGCAATCATGTGATGAGGTTTTGCAGGGGCAGATTCTCTTCCCTTAGGCAAATGATGTGTAGTGACTGGTTTTGACAAGTCGTTGTTCACATCAACTTGGGAGGCAAACCGTGGTTTTGAAATTCTAGGTCTTTCAGACTTAAACGCAGTCGGTTGTCTAACAACGGATTGGTTTTTGAGTGGTTGTCCAACCGGTTTTCCCAAGATTGATGGCTTTGCAAACTTAGTATTCACACTATTTCCTGTTAGTTTCCTTAACTCATTTTTTAATGCTGCAATTGCAAACCCCTTTTTCTGAATCTGAGCTAGTACATCAGCATTTTCATTAGACTTTTTGTTCAGTTGTGCCATTAAAGAGTCATTCTGGTCTTTGGTCTGAACTCGTGTCCTTTTGATAGAATCAAAAAGATCTTTGTAAGTCTGTTTCAAGTGCTCTTTTTCTTTATGTAACTGCTCATTCTCTGCGAGTAATTTAGCCACACTATGTTCCAATTCGATGTTTATTGTTTCAATTACATCGATGTCATTTTTAACCTTGGCTTCATTACCTTTTTCTTTCAAAAATTGACTGATTAACACAATGTGCTTCCATTCTTGAAAAATCTTTTTGAAATTGGGCAACAGTCTTTTTGAGACATACATTTTCAGACTCGAGTAATTGATTTGAGAGTTCAATTGTCGTGTTATCAGTTAATTTAGCAGGCAAAGGACACGTGTCATAACATTGATCAGCATTCTGGTCAACCTCTCCTTCATTATTGGATTCAGGTTGCTCAGTATGCTGTTGTCCTGTAGCAGATACATTATCATCAGTCGTTTGTACCTCAGCCATTGGCTCTTCATTATATATGGGTCTGATATTGATCTCTACATGTGATCATTCCCTGATCTGCTGCTTGGTATCATGCTCTTGTTGTATTCTGTCCTATGCTTTCAAGGATAACTAAAACTAGCATCCAATTCTTTACTCGTATCAACCTTTTCCACTGTTGTCTGGGTTTGTCTTTCATTCACCTGTTGTCTTCCTCCATGTTTAGTGCCTATAGCAGTGCCTCTTTCACTCAATCGAACTTTTTGACATATTATTCCATTGAATTGGACCAGCGTCTCACGGGAATTCAGGAATATCAAGTTGAGTGTATTGTAGAAAGTAGTTGTGTGTTGTCATTACATTATATTTCATTTCATTCAAATGTCTGTGAAGTTGATGAACATTTGAAACTGTGTCTCGAGTACTGTAAAAGAAGCCATGGATACAATTATTTGAAATTCGTGGTTTGTCAAGTTGCTTTTGAAGTTGATCCATGTTTCGAGAAATTGTTCCTGTTAAAAAATCTCAAAATCTAGACCAACTAGTGTTGCAAACGCGCGTCCGAATCCATTTCTCGGTTCGTGTCTTTCCTTTTAAGTCGTTGTTTGAAAGTACGCTTGAGGTGAGAATGAAGGCGTGATAAAGATACCATGCCATCTTTCTTTTGATTTTGTCTTGAATTAGTTGCATTTGTTGTTCTTCTGATTCGACCTCACGAAGATAAGGTATCTTTCTTTCCATTTTTTCGTAATTATGATGTGTTAAAGATTTGTTGATCTTAATGTGGATGTATGTGATTTAAATTGTGGTTGCATGCCATTTCACGTACTCGGGATTTTACTCGTCTTCTGATCAAAACCGACAACATGATTAACCGAATTTTACAAGATCACTAGATAACCGTAAATGACGATTCGATTGATTGTTGAGGTTTTGTGTCTTGTTGATTAATTGAGTTGTAAGTCTTGGTTGACGGTTATGGTTTTCGGCTTATGGTTTGATGATTGTTTGGAATTCGGCACAGTTGGTTAGGAAAAAATAAATTTTACCGTTAAACACTATATCTTCATTTGGTGTAATATAAGCTCAAAATGGCGTATAGAAAAAAATTATATTTTACTTAATTTTTCCGCCAAAAAGTGTCCGTAAAAAGGTTGTCTAACCGAAAACAAATTTACCCCTATTTCCAAATTTTGCAAATTTGGTGTAAAACTAAGTTTAAAAAAGGGTATAGAAAAAATTATTATTACTCAACTTTTTTTTTTAACCGCGATGTGTAAGCAAAACGCCGTGTAAATAGAATAAATCAAACCGTGCTTCTTTTGTTTGGAGACATTCGCCTGTGTATTTAAAAAAAAACAACCGCTGACCTAGTCGTACTAACTCGTGCTGTTCTTGAGCAACTCGTCGTTTTGGTACTCGCCCGTTAGCAAATCCCGCTAACTTTTTATAGTAAACCGCCACCAAAATTTTGATTAAAATAACCAACTCGCCTTTGACTTTTTTCTTAAAATACGGAGCTTGTCCCTACCTTTTGTCAAACCGCCGTGAAGAACAACTACTTAAATAAGCAACCCTCCACGATGAACACAAGGTCGAATTTGACAAAATCACTCAAATAAGCTTTTCTATCCACGAATCAATGCTCTAACATGCAATACTAAGTGTGTATATCAAGTTTAAACACACCTTAACTCGTATTTCTTTGAGAATCGTCCAAAATTAGGCAACTCTCCACGAAGAACATAAAATAATTCGAACCTTTTTGGCTTTGATTTCGAACTTGAGCCTTGTTAATCACTTGTAGTGGCAACACATGAACTTCTTTAGCATTAGTAACAAGAAAAACCACAAGATTAACCAACAAATTAAGCCCAAATAAGCTTTTTGAGCCGTGGGCTTTTAGAACCAAAATAAGCCACGAAATTTGCTAATCAAACACAAATCCACCCTTGAAGCTCTGATACCAATTGTAGGATCCCGTTAACACTTCATAACACGAATCAATCACGGATAAAGAACTAGAAAAGAGAAAGGAGGTGAGTTGTTTTAGAGAGAGAAAGAAGAGAGAGAGAGATGAGAGAAAAGAGAAATGGAATTATTTAGAAAATGAACAACTAACTTTTCCAAGTGGAAAAGTTCCTTATATACCCCGACACTTAAAAGTGACGCGCGGGATATTTAACTAGGACCCGGGCTCGGGTTTTGCTTGGGATTAAACCAACAAAAAACATATTACAATATAGAGCTTTCTATCGTGCACGATTCTGCGATATAATCCTATTACAACTAACTAATTAAACACCGATAGCTCCATCGTAGAGTGAACGAACTTCCTGTTCGGACTCAATAAATTGAGGATTAACAATCAGTTTCCATACAAGATTTTGACAATTTGATTCATTGGATACTCTGAGTAAGAACTTGATGATGAGTAAAACCATGAGTGCTTAATTAGGCCTTCCTCTGCTGATCTACTTCCAGTCATTTTCCACCAAGACCATACATGACACCAAAGGCTATGAAGTAGTGTTTCCACAGGACATACTCATTCTTGAGTCTTTCTTCTTGTGGTCTGATTTCTGGGAGCTCCTGCACTCACCTAGCAAAATGTTCCCATCTTGTGACTGTTTTAGCCACTTCACTTTGGACTATCACAACAATTTTTTGTCTCATTGCCATTAACAGTAAGCTTCCTTCCTGTATTCTTCAAAAACCTTCTAGCCCTCATAGTCAACATGGCCATTTGCCATCTCAAATCCATCTCTTCTATGTCATCAGGATGGATTTGTTGCAAGTCCTCATGTGCAAGTTGAGGACTATTTGGTTGACTAGCAAAGAATGAACATGAAACAATAAACAGCATAACTCAAGTTTTTCCTATTTATAGAGTAAGCAAGTATTAACTTCGAGTTGCTTCAGTAGTAGCTAACTCCATGAGCAGCATTAAGTGCTTCATTAGTGCTGCTAGTGTTGTTATTTGAAGAGGACACAAAAGCCATGTTCTATGTGCTTGAACTTGAGCTAGACATCCCTTTAACTTCTGGTTCATACACCTTGAGGTTGTTGTAGAGATCATCCATGCTCATTGTATCCAAATCAGCTTTATTCCTCCACACAACAGCATGTGTGTTCCACTCAGGTGACAAACTTCTTAATAACTTTTGATTAACATCTTCTTGTGAAATCTTTTCATCCAAAAGCTCTAACTGACTCACAAGCTTTTGAAGCCTATCAAAAGTTTGATCAAGCATCTATGAGCTTGGAGCAGTGAAGTTTTCATATTGCTGCTTTAAGAGATTCCTTTGAGTCTTTTTTGTAGTTTCGTTCCCACCAAATCTCTTTTCAATAGCTTCCAGTAACTTCTTAGCATCCTTTATAGAGTTAAACTTTAACTGATGTTCATTGGGAATGCCCATCATTAAAGTGCTTCTAGCTTTTACCTCTAATCTTCTCTGAGCCTTTTCTTCAACAGTTGTAATAGGCATCTCTGTCACAACACCTTCCACAGTTGTTGTTTTTGGCAAGGTTTCACTATTCTCTATGACTTCCCACAGTGCATAGTCTATCATCTAGATATATTGTTCAATCCTCATCCTCTAGATCTCATACTCACTAGGTTTGAGCATGTGAACTTTGGATGCAGCCACCATGTGTGTTGAATCTTGATCCATATCTTTTAGTAAAAGATCTTGTGTATAAAAACATGTTCTTCTCTTTTGAAGCTTTTCAACAAGCTCTGATACCACTTGTTGATCCCACTTTAATAGATCGAATTCCTTAAGCTTGTTTAAGGATTAGTTATATTAGATAAATCTAACACAACTATAGTAAAAGCTTTGTTTGAATGTATTAAAGATTATGCGGAATCTAATCTTTAATATTAAGAGGAATTATTAATAAAACAGTAATTCAAAATAAATAATTCAACAAATAAGCTCCAATATTATTAATGATAACAATACGAATACTCTCAAAGTATTAGGGTTACAAAGACCTTGAAGCTATGAATTATACGACTCTATGAAAAACTATATCAAACTCTATGCCCTAGGACCTCCTTTTATACACCAAGGAGTCCTACTCGGCTTACAATACTTTCTTAAGTATATAAAATCTTTTCTATAAATAACTAACACATATCAAGTAAGCAGTACTAACAAACAGTACTAACTTTACACTAGCAGAACTAACTTTTATACCATCAGTACTAATATTCACTAGGAGTACTAACTGTGTACTAGCAGTAGTAAACACTTAGCATATTTTCTTTGAAGTCTCTTAGCAGTACTAACTCTAGCTGAGCGGCATTAACACAAACATAAGCAGCAATAATTCTAACAGCATCAAGAAGACTTTTAATCCTAACAATCCTCCCCTAAACTTGATATTCTTCTTCAAAATCATCAAGTTTATTCATTTAAAGCTTCATCAATACTAAGAGGATGCTTCCAAACACTTCTTTACTTCTTAAGCTGTTTTACGATGAATTTAAGAAGTTGATAATCCATTTCACTTTCATAATTAATTTGAAGCTTCTTTTCCAACATCATTGAAAGTGTAAGTGGTGCAAGGGGATACTTCTTCTCTACCAATATATAAATATGCCCATGTTGCATCATCAAAGAATGTACTCCACAGGAGTCATACAGCTTCCACTCCAACACTTTGTGTCCTTGTGATTCCTCCATATTGCATCTTCAACATGTGGTTCAAACATTGTTTTCAAATTACCCCATAATAACAAATCCAAGTCTTCCACTGGTCTTGTTGACTTATACTTAGCTTTTACCAACTTGTACGATCTTCCAAATCTCCCCTGTCAAAACTTTTAAGCATCTGACTAAAGAGCATGTACATTTGAGACTTTCCATCAGCTCTCATTATTTGATAATAGCTTTTTCTTCCTTCTTTATGAATCTTCCATTCAACAATACTTAGGGACTTAACAGCTAAAGGTATAGAATTAATTGGTACCTTTTCTTCATCTGGAATGATTTCCAAACGCTATTTAAGCTATGTTGTTTCTTTGTCATCATCCACCTTTTGCTTCTTTGAACTCTCTTGTATCAGCTCTTCTCCTGCTCTCTTTTCTTTTCCTTCCACCAACTCTGTTTTAAAGTCTTCAAATATATTTACCCTTTTTAATGCTCTGTCAAACATCTCTTGGATAGAATCAAACCCTTTTGACTTCAAATCTTTGAGCTTGTATCTTTCCATGTTCTTTAGGTAAGTATACATTATCTATCTCTGTTGTGCTTTTGTTGGTGGTTTATTTCTTTTATCTTGTGCTCTTTTAGCTGCAAAATGCTTTCTTCTTTTCTCTAAGAGTTGTTGAAATAATGTAGCCTTTTCTGCATCAAATAACTCTTCTTGTTCTTGTGCTTGCAATCTTTTAGCCAACTGATGACCAGCATTAATATTTGCTTGAATATCATCCTATTCTTCAATCAAAGCAATATTGGCTTCTTTTTCTTTTTCAGCTTTCTCTCTTGCAAGTCTTTCTTCTTTATCAAATTCAGCTTGTAACTTTAAAGCAACTTCTTCATCAAGCATGATTTGAACTTTCTTCTTCATAGGCTTCACAGGTTCTTCTATCATTATTCCTTTACCCTTGTCCTGTGATTGTTGTGAAGAAATTGTTGTTATTGTTGTTTTTGTAGATGGCTTTTGAAAAACAATCCCTTTAAACGTGGGTTTTGAAGTTTTTAATGCTTTAAGTGCTTGAGCCAAAGTAATTTCTTCAGTAGTTATTGTAACAGTTGTTGCAGCAGTACTAACTTAAACAACATCAACTACTTCTTCAACAACATTTTTATTTTGCCCTACAACAAACACCTCCTTACCATTTAAAGCTATCACATCAAACATCTCATTATCAACATCATCTTGAACATTAACCAGGGTAATGTCTTCATTTGCATTAATATCATTAATCCTCCTCCCCTGTTTGGATGCATCCTCGCCCAAACTTTCTTCATCTCTAGAGGATTCTACCCTAGCTGTCAAACTAACTTTGTATAATCTCTTCAGCTTATGAGTTCTTGACATATCTTTCTTTTCAAGCTTCTTAACCCTCCTTTTCAAACTAGAAATCTCATTAGCTTGAGTGGTCTTTGTCTTCTCCAAATTAAGAACCTTCTTTTGTAAAGTGGTACATAGTGCCATCAATTCATCAAGTTTAAGTCTATCCTCATCACTTCGAAGTGTGTTACCTCTTGTGAGCAGTAAATCATTAGAATGTTTAGATACATTCTCAAACCTAGTTTGAGTAATAGTATCCCTCATGGTTTCTTGGCCCCTGGGACCACCACTTGAAGTAGTTCCTAGGGAACTAAATTCATTAGGTGTTGCCTTGGATAAGGTCTTAGTTATGTTACCACTATCCTGCTTTGCTTCTAAGTTAGAAGCAGTAGTGGCAGCCCTCACCAAATTGTCACCCAACTCCTTATAGACAGCCTCATCTGTAACATTTTCACTAGGATCACTAGGCTGGGGAACCTGAGTGTCCTTTCTTTTAGGCTTCCTAAGTTTTTGTGCTTTTTGAGGTTGAATTAATGATTGAATAATGGTGGGTGTGTGATGGGGATCAGTTGGAATTGCTGAACCTTTACCCAATTTTGATTGGTTTTGTACCACCATTGTTGGAAATAAAGGTGTTACTCTACCAGAAAAACCTTTGCCTACCCTTCTCATATTTCTAAAAATCTTCTTAGTGTGAGAGTGTGCATTATAAATTCTCTTATTAGTTGGCCTTTCTTCAAGTTGTTGATCCAAAAATACTTGTACAAACTTTGGATACATCAAAATTTTGCCAGACAAATTATCTAAGTTTCTAATCATACTTTCAAAAATGTATTTTGAAAAGTTAAACTTCTGATTTGTAGCCAAACAGATAATTGTAGATGCCATAGTACTACTAAACTTATTCCATGCAGTAGTCTTTGAACTTAGACATTGTAGAATAGTATGAATTATAAATTTCCATTGTGGGGAAAAGAATAGCTTATAGAAAGTTAGCTTTTGTGAAATTTTCTCATACCCCATCTGTGTAAGTTGTTCAAAGATGGTAGAATTTGGTAGACAATCAACGCCTTCTGCATCTTCTAGTTAAAGATCTCTTCTAACAGTTGATTCAGTGATGATTATCTTTTTGCCATCTACTAGAGCATGCAACTGTACTTCCTCATTGATAGTTTTGGCCTTGACAGTATACCAAAACTGTTCGATACAAGAAATATATATTGTGGGATTAACAGTTAGTGCATACTTTATAGGGTGTGCATTCAAAAAATCTACAATTTGTTCAAACCCATCACTCTCTTCGGGTTTAGACAAAAATGAGACCATGTTATGAGTATCCGCAAACTTTAGATTCACCATTTGTGTTGGGTTTTGATAATGGATGATAAAATTGAGTTAGGGTTTCTAGTTAGAGAGTATTTGAAAGAGTAAAATTGATTAAAGGATCAATTGAAACCCTTAATCGAATTTTTTATGAAAATACCTTCAACAACATTAACTTTTACCCAACAGTAGTAACCTAGCAGTAGTAAGTTATGCCTAGCAGCATTAACTTAGAACCAGTAGTAGTAAGTTATGCTTAGCAGCATTAACTTTGAGTCACCAGTATTAACTCCAATTCCATTCCAAACAGCTTTTCCATCATCAATCTAACACTTTTCTTTGCTTTTCCTGCAAAATGTTAGTCCAAAAACCAAGAAAACACAAGCCATAGCAATTTTCACAATTATCACAGTAGAAACTCATTAGTATTAAGTATAACCAGCAGTACTAATTATACTTAACAGCAAAAAAATTTAATGACTGAATAACAACACTAATTTATACAAAACTCTACAAAAACATAAAGAGATAAAAGACTTTAAAGATTCATCATTCCAATACTAACAATCAAATATTGAAATTTACTTACATCAAAAGCTTTTGTAAGCAAATCTGCAACATTCTTGTCAGTATGGATTTTGACCATTTAAATCAATTTCTTTTCACTGCAATCTCTAATAAAATGATGTTTGATCTCTATATGCTTTGTTTTTTAATGATTAACAGGATTTTTAATTATGTAAATAGTACTGTTATTGTCAATAAAGATCTTGGTATGCATAAAATTATACCTATAATCAAGTAGTTGATTTTAAATCCAAAGCACTTGTCCACATCAACTTGAAGCAGCCACATACTCAGCTTTTGTTATGGAATTTGCAACCACTGCCTGTTTCTTGCACTGCCATGATATTAATCTACATTTAAGAAATTGACAACCTCTTACTGTAGACTTCTTATCCAAGCTTGCTCCAATATAATCACTATTAGTGTATGCTACCAAATCAAAAGGATAATCTTTTAGATACCAAAGGCCCAATTTTAGTTGACCTTTTAAGTACCTAAATATCCTTTTCACAGCATAAAGATGTGAAACATTTGGATTGACTTGGTATCTAGCACAGGGACACACTGCAAACATGATGTCAGGTCTTGAAGATGTAAGATACATCAATGAACCAATCATTGACCTATAGATATGAACATCTACTTCTTCACCATCTTCATCCTTGATCAGAGGCTTTTGAGTTTCCATTGGTATGCTTGCTGTGTTGACTTCTGTAAACCTAAATTTCTTTAAAATTTCATCAACATATTTATCTTAACTAATAAATATGCCATCCTTCTTCTGCTTCACTTGTAATCCTAAGAAGAATGTAAGTTCTACCATAGAACTTATTTAAAATTTCTAATGCATCAACTTCTTAAATGCAAAGCATAGCTCCTTCTTTGTTGAACCAAAGGTGATATCATCCACATAAACTTGGACCAGCAAAATATCACCTTTATGCCATTTAATGAATAAGGTCTTGTCAATTTTCCCTCTTTGAAACCCATTGTCCAATAAATATGTTGCCAAGGTTTCATACCAAGCTTTAGGAGCTTGATGTAGTCCATACAGTGCTTTTTTAACCTTGTATACTCTATCAGGAAAGTCTGGATCTTCAAATCCTAGTGGTTGACATACATACACCTCTTTTTTAATTTTCCCAAAGAGAAAAGCACTTTTTACATCCATTTGATACACTACAAAATCTTTAAATGAAGCATAAGCGAAAAATAGCCTAATTGCTTCAATTCTTGCAACAGGGGCAAAGACTTCATCATAGTCAATCCCTTCTTCTTGTGTGTACCCTTGAGCAACCAATCTTGCTTTATTTTTTTTTATCACAATTCCCCTTTTATCCTTTTTATTCCTTAAAACCCACTTAGTGCCTATAGCCCTTTTTCCATTTGGTAAATCAACTAAAGTCCAAACTTCTTGGAACTTTAATTGTAGAAGCTCTTCCTACATAGTCTCTATCCAGCTTGGATCCTTCAATGCATGAATTACCTTTTTGGGTTCTTCCTGTGATAAAAAGCAAGCAAACAAGTAGTTTTAAAGGTCTTTATGGTTTGTTCTTTGTTGAATAGTACTAACAAACCCATGTTCCTTCAAATTCTTTGACATCTTTCTTGTTTGTGTAGCTGATTGCAAATCTCAAATCACTTGATCAATAAGATGATCTTTATGAATTCTTGTAGTTAGAATAGGACTGACTTGGATTGTTGTATCCAAATTGTTCATGTCAGCGTCTGCACCATCATCTTCATCATCTCTTGAGAATCAAATATGTTGTAATCTTCCAAAGCAGGCATATTTGGATCAAATGAAAGTTCAATGCTTATTTTTCCACCAACAACATTAACCTCATTTGTGCCAGCAGCATTAATAGTGTTAGTGTTGTTAACATTATCTTCCTTCTCCTGATCATTACATTCACTATCTTTTCTTGGATCTTTATTAACCTTCTTTCCATCATCACTTGAAGGTTTAGATCCATCATCATGAGAACTCTTTGGATCTTTTGAATATGGTGGATCAGCAGTCAATAATGGTAGCAAAATGTAATTTTTGATAAGTTTTGTCTCCTTTCTAGCTTGACTTTCATTATCACTTGCTTTTGTACATGCAAAACTATTAGACTGTGTACTTGTAACAATTGGCTCATAATTCATTGTTCTTGTTAGTGCATCAATATCAAATAGCCAATCTGGTTCATTACCTACAACATTAGGTGTACTTTCACTAAACCTAATATGCAAGTTTTCTTCCACTATCCTTGATATACTATTGAATACCCTAAAGGCTTTACTATTCAAAGAGTATCCAACAAAAAAACCTTCATCAGCCTTTCCATCAAATTTGCTTAAGTGATCTATGGTATTAAGAATGGTAACAGGACACCCAAATGGTCTCATAAAACTTAAAGTTGGTGTTCTACCATGAAAAAGTTCATATGGGGTCTTGTTATGAGGCTTAACTACTAACACTCTATTTTGCATATAGCAAGCAGTATTAACTGCTTCTGCCCAAAAAGTAGTTGGCAACTTAAAATCAGCTAGCATAGTCCTAGCAGCCTCAATTAGTGTCCTATTCCTCCTCTCATCAACTTTATTTTGTTAAGGAGTTCTAGCTACACTAAATTGTCTCAAAATACCCTTCATTTCACAAAACTGATTCATTTCTCTGTTTTTGAACTCAGTCCCATTATCATATCTAATCATCTTAACCTTGTAATCTACTAGATTTTCTATCCCAGTTATAAAGGACTTAAGAATGCCACTAGTCTCATCCTTAGTAGCTAAAAAGAAAACCCATGTAAACCTACTGTAATCATCTGTGACGACTAGGCAATACATTTTCTTCATAAGGCTTTGTAAAAATGTTAGACCAAACAAGTCCATATGCAACAAATGTAAAGGAAAACTAATTGAGTTCTCTGTTTTGGACTTACAAGAGGCTCTGTGCTGCTTTTCCTTTTGACAAGCAACACAGGTTTGATCATTTTCAAAAAGTTTGGAAGGTAAACCTCTTACAAGAATTCCCTTAACCAATTTATTCATGATTTTAAAATTTAAGTTACCTAGCCTTCTATGCCAAAGTTTAGATTCATCATATGTGACTTTTACAAAAAGGCAAGTTAAACCTCCTTTAGGAACTATGTTCTTTAAATCAATACTATACATATTGTTCTTTCTAGGAACTCTAAGTAAAACATGACTTTCATCAATTAACTTAAAGTTTGCAGATAAAACAATACATTCAGTGTCATTAAAAAGAACACTATTTTTTTATCACACATTTGTAAGACACTAAAGAGATTAAACTTTAACTCTCTCACAAAATACACATTTTCAAAATCTAGATTACCAGTTTTAATGGTACCATTTTCTTGTGATTTTCCCTCCTTTAGGGTTCCATCTAAAAGCAACATATCCTCCATCTATCTCTTCACAGTTTGTAAGATAGGACATGTTCCCTGTCATGTGCCTTGAGCATCTACTATCAATTACTCCTTGATCTTGTAAATCCATTTGTGGATTGGCCTGCACATTGGATAAGAAAATCAGTTTCTTTTGGGGACCCAAGCCATCACTGACTTGGATCTGCCTTGTGCATCAACATAATCAAACTTTTTTAGGGTGATTGATGCACTGTTTTGTTTAGAAACATGGTCTAAAACTTTATGCTTTGGTTTCCAAACCCACCAAGCCGAGGCCTTAACATCATTAAAATTATTTCCCTTAACAGCATTAACTACTGCTTTTGGCCTAGCAGTATTAATTTTTTTATCCCTAACAGTATTAAACCTTTGATTAATATTACTATTTTTAAATGATGTGTTCTTATGAATGGGCCTCTTAATAGTTGAATGTGCTAATTTAGAAATATATGACATTGGTCTAGCATCATTCACTGTTGTTTTTGAGTGAGCAACATTAACTTGTCTAGCAGTATTAACTGATACTAAACCAGACTTCATTAGTAATGCTCTTGAAACCATGTTCTTTTTAGCACATGGGTGAGTATTTTTAGCAAAGTTTTCATGATTCACCCTTTGAGCATTGTTCCAAATAGGTTTTACCATCCTTTGATTTTGAAACTATTTTTGATGGTAATTGCAATCAACCTAAAAATGATCAAAGCTTCCACACACATAACAGGCCTTATTAAACATCTCAAAATTTCTTCCTAGTTTTTGAGACATCATATTGTTCCAATTTATTTGATTTCCTCTTAGACTGTGAGTGTTTTGCCTATGTTGCTCAACTTGTCTAACAATTTTCCTAGAAGTTTTTTCTTGTTGTTTAGATTTGGCAAACTCTTTCTTAACAATACTAACTGTTTTATTTTCAACTTTAAGCTAAGACACATCCTCTACCTCATCATCTGACACCTATTCTTTAATAATTGGGGCATCATCACTCTTCCTAACTACCTTAGGCTCTTCTTCACTAGACATAGCTTTACTGTTCACAACTACAGGCTCATTAACAAACTCATCTAAACCAGTAAAAGACAAGTCAGGTGTTGGAGGCATGAAATTTCCTGTGTAGGGAGGTGGAACTGCATTATAATTTTCATAGCCTAAACCTTTCTTGCAATTGTCAACTATCTGACTCTCTATGAGATTGTTTAAACTTCTAGATGCATGATCAAATTTATCTACATTAAGTTGAATGCCATCTTTTTCTTTTTAAACTATTTCAAGCTTCTTACTAAGCTCTCTAATGGCTATTTCTCCTATATGAATTTCAAATTTTAAGCTCTTAATATCTTGTAAATAAATAGACTCATTTGCTTTATAAACTTCAAGTTTTTCTTCCACTGACTTTAAGCCTGGCTTATAACCTATAACCATTAACTCAGATTTCTTTAAATCTTTTAATAGTTGATCATTTTGAGATTTAAGAGATTCAATAGTTTTCAAACAAGATTTTGAACAAATAGAATCATTGGATACCTCTGAGTCAGAACTTGAAGATGAGAAAGCCATGAGTGCATAATTAGGCCCTTCCTCTGCATGATCACTCCAGTCATATCCACCAAGACCATCACATGACACCAATGCTATAGAAGTAGATATTTCCATAGGCACACTCCTTCTTGAGCTTTCCTTGTTCTTGTAGTCTTGATTTCTTAGAGCTCTGCACTCCCTAGTAAAATGTCCCCTTTTGTGGTAGTTGTAGCACTCCACTTTGTACTTATCAAAACCAATAGTCTCATTGCCATTAACAGTAAGCTTCCTTCTTGTATTCTTCAAAAACCTTCTTGCCCTCATAGTCAACATGGCCATTTGCCATCTCAAATCCATCTCTTCCATGTCATCTGGATGGATTTGTTGCAAGTCCTCATGTACAAGTTGAGGACTATTTGGTTGACTAGCAAAGAATGCACAAATAACAGCATCACTCAAGTTATCAATATTTGTAGAGTTAGCAGCATTAACTTGAGTGCTAGCAGTAGAAACTCCATGAGCAGTATTAACTACTTCATTAGTGTTGTTAGTGTTGTTATTTGAAGAGGACACAAAAGCCATGTTATGTGTGCTTGAACATGAGCTAGACATCCCTTTAACTTTAGGTTCATACACCTTGAGGTTGTTGTAGAGATCATCCATGCTCATTGTATTCAAATCGGCTTTATTCCTCCACACAACAACATGTATGTTCCACTCAGGTGACAAACTTCTTAATAACTTTTGATTAACATCTTCTTATGAAAGCTTTTCATCTAAAAGCTCCAACTGACTTACAAGCTTTTGAAGCCTATCAAAAGTTTGATCAAACATCTCTGAGCTTAGAGCAGTGAAGTTTTCATATTGATGCTTTAAGAGATTCTTTTGAGTCTTTTTAGTAGTTGCATTCACACCAAATCTCTTTTCTATCGCTTCCAGCAACTTCTTACCATCCTTTATAGAGTTAAACTTTAACTAATGTTCATTGGGAATGCCCATCATTAAAGTACTTCTAGCTTTTACCTCTTATCTTCTCTGAGCCTTTTCTTCAGCAGTAGTAATAGGCATCTCAATCATAACTCCTTCCACAATTGTTGTTTTTGGCAAGGTTGCACCATTCTCTATGACTTTACACAGTGCATAGTCTATCATCTAGATATATTGTTCAATCCTCATCTTCCAGATCCCATACTCACCAGGTTTAAGCATGGGAACTTTGGATGCAGCCACCATGTGTGCAGAATCTTAATCCATATCTTTTAGCAAAAGATCTTGTGTATAAAAATAGGTTCTTCTTATTCAAAGCTTCTCTACAAGCTCTGATACCACTTGTTAGATCCTACTTCAATAGATCGAATTCCTTATGCTTGTTTAAGGTTTAGTTATATTAGATAAATCTAACACAACTATAGTAAAAGCTTTGTTTGAACGTATTAAAGATTATGCGAAATTTAATCTTAAATATTAAGAAGAATTATCAATGAAACAATAATTCAATGAACATATAATTCAACAAATAAGCTCCAATATTATTAATAATAATAATACGAATACTCTCAAAGTATTAGGGTTACAAAGACCTTGAAGCTAAGAAAAAGATTGATTTTTGGTTTTGGTACATCAATCTCTATGCCCTAGGACCTCCATTTATACACCAAGGAGTCCTACTCGGCTTACAGTACTTTCCTAAGTATATAAAATCTTTTCTATAAATAACTAATACATATCAAGTAAGCAGTACTAACAAATAGTAGTAAGTTTACACTAGCAGTACTAACTTTTGTACCAGCAGTACTAATATTTACTAGCAGTACTAATTGTGTACTAGTAGTAGTAAACACTTAGCATATTTTCTTTGAAGTCTCTTAGCAGTACTAACTCCAGCTGAGCAGCATTAACACAAACATGAGCATCAGTAATTCTAACAGCATCAAGAAGACTTTTAATCCCAACATAAAGCTAGACTTGTGGCACAAGGATACAACCAACAAGAAGGAATAGATTTTAATGAAACCTTTGCACCCTTAGCAAGATTAGAATCTATAAGAATCCTTCTTGCTTATGCTTGTGCACATCACTTCAAGGTTTTTCAAATGGAATTCAAAAGTGTTTTTCAAAACGGTTTTATAAATGAAGAAGTCTATGTCGCTCAACCTCTAGGATTCATTGATTTTGTAAAACCTAACCATGTCTTTAAACTCAAAAAGGCTCTTTACGGTCTTAAACAAGCACCCAAAGCTTGGTACGATAGACTCAAGGCCTTTCTTCTTAACCACTCATACACTATGGGCTTGGTAGATAACACTCTATTTACCAAGAAAAGGAATTCACATATCTTCATCGTCCAAATATACGTGGACGACATCATCTTCGGATTAACTTGTCAAGACCTATGTGATGATTTTTCAAAAATCATGCATGACGAGTTTGAAATGAGCATGATGGGAGAATTGAATTTTTTCCTTGGTCTTCAAATCAAACAATTAGAAGATGGAATCTTTTTCAACCAATCAAAATACATTAAAGAAATGCTCAAAAAATTCAGTCTCAAAGACTCTAAACCTATCAAGATTCCTATGTCACCCGAAACCAAACTCACTCGAGATGAAGACAATAAACCCATTGACGACACTAAATATCATGGCATGATTGGTAGCCTCCTCTATCTAATGGCTAGTCGATCGAACATCATGTTTAGTGTGTGTCTATGCGCTCGTTTTCAAGAAGCCCTAAAACTTCCCACCTTGAAGCAGTAAAAAGAATTTTTAGATATATTAAAGGAACTTCACAACTAAGATTATGGTATCCCAAAGGAACGGGAATAGAAACCATTGTCTATGCTGACTTCGATCATGCAGGAGACTATGTCGATCGCAAAAGCACAAGCGGTGTGTGCACATTTATGGGATGTTGCCTCACGTCGTGGTTCTCTAAGAAACAAACCGCCCTAACTATCTTAACCACCAAAGCCAAATATGTTTCCGTCGGAAAAGCTTGCCAACAAGCCTTATGGATAAAACAAGCTCTTGTAGACTATGACATAAACCTTGATGATATACCCGTCCTTTGTGACAATAAAAGTACCATTGACCTAAGTAAAAATCTCATCCTACACTCTCACACCAAACATATAGAAATCCGACACCAATTCCTTCATGACAATGTTCAAAAGGGAAATATCTCCATCGAAAAGGTCTCCTCCAAAGACAACATAGCCGATATCCTAACCAAACTACTAAAACGTGAACCCTTTAACCTTCTTAAACTAGGCCTTGGTCTTATGGAAACTGATGCCTAAAGATAAGATTTCTATTAACTTTCTCTCAGTCTCTATTTTAAAAAAAAGGTTTGGGGAATCTTTCCATATACTATATGTATGCATTATATAAACTACTATATGTACTCATTTTTTTCAACCTGTTCTTCTGCCATGTTTGTTTGAACCTGTTCTTCTGCCATGTCACTCCAGTCAAAACCTACACCATCTATAGCCAACATTGCCTTTGAAGATGTGTCTTTATTGTTTCCATGCTTCTTAGTGTTGTCTTGATTTTTGAACTAGCCCTCTTTGTTCCTTGGTGCTCTACATTCTCTGGCAAAGTGTCCCATCTTATGACAGTTGAAACACTCTACCTTAGATTTATCATATCCAGCAGTATCATTAGCATTAATGAAAATTTTCTTACCTATCCTCTGATAGTACCTCTTTGCCCTCATACTTAGCAAAGAGAGATGCCACTTCAAATTCATTGCTTCCAGATCATCTTCATGAATTTGCTCTAAGTCTTGTTGTAGGAGATTAGAACCATTAGGATTCTCAACCATGAAAGCATACACAACATTATCACTGAAGCTAGCAGTACTAACTTGAGGACTAGCAGTGTTAACATTAGGGATAATGGTACTAACTTCATATGCAGGTTTAGCAGTATTAACATCATTAGTACTGCTAGTGGTTGGAGTAGTCATAAAGGCCAAGTTTTGAGCACCACTACTTGCACCAACATATTTCTTTACACTTTGTTCAACAATCTTGAAGTTGTTGTACAAATCATCGATTCTCATTGTTTCAATTTCAGCCTTATTCATCAAGACTACAACATGAGTATTCCACTCAGGAGGCAAGCTGTTCAAAAATTTTGAATTTAAGTCTTCTTGAGCGATGACCACATCCAAAATTGCAAGCCTACTAACAATATTCTGGAGCCTGTTAAAAATAGAGTCAAGAGACTTTGTGCTTGATGCACTAAAATTTTCATATTGTTGCTTCAAAAGTGTCTTCTGTGTTTTCTTAGTGGCTTCATTACCTCCAAATCGTGTTTCGATAGCAGCAAACATTTTTTTATCATCAGTGTACTGGCTGAAACTAAGTTGATGTTCATTGGGAAGAGCCATGAGTAGCAAGCTTCTTGCCTTCACATCATTCTTCTTGTTGGTCTTTTCTTCAGCAGTTACAGGTACTGACATCTTTGTAACAGAAGTACCATTCTCTTGTGTTGTTTGTGGTACAGATACCCATGAGTTACCATTCTCTATGACCTCCCATAGAGCATAGTCTTGTACCTGAAAGTGTTGCTTAATTCTTATCACCCACATCTCATACTCACCAAGTTTGAGTATGGGTAGCTTAGCAGTAGTATTATTCTGTGCAGATTCAAATTCCAAAACTTCTAGATCAAAGGTTTAGAACATAAGGCTCTGATACCACTTGTTGATCCCAATTAGATCTTGCAAACCTTGTAAAAGGGTTAGTTGTATTGAATAGATTCAAGACAACTATGCTTAGAAACTTTGTTGATATTAAGAGTATGCAAAATCTACTCTTTAGTATTTAGAAGAATATGAATGTAACAGTAAACTGTGATGCAGTAGAATGAACAATGAATATAACTAAATGCTCCGATATTATTAGATCAATAATACGAGTACTCTTCACTAGTACTAGGGTTTACAACCTTGAAGATTTTCTAAATCGACTTGACATCTATGAAAACTTGTATGTCAACTAAGCCGACTAGGACTCCTTAGTCTATAAAAGGAGGCTTTAGGGCATTAGTTGACATACAAGTTTTCCTAGTTGTTAATTCGATTTAGAAAAGCTTCAAGGTTGTAAACCCTAGTACTAGTGAAGAGTACTCGTATTATTGATCTAATAATATTGGAGCATTTGGTTATATTCATTGTTCATTCTACTGCATCACAGTTTACTGTTACATTCATATTCTTTTAAATACTAAAGAGTAGATTCCGCATAATCTTAGTATCAACAAAGTTTCTAAACATAGTTGTCTTAAATCTATTCAAAACAACTAACCCTTTTACAAGGTTTACAAGATCTAGTTGGGATCAACAAAATGTTTAATAGATTGTATCAACATGTCTTATTTGTCTTTAGGCATCGAGTGAACTAGAAAGTTTAACTCCACATATAAGTCAATTCCATCGATATCATATACCTCATCGTGTTTTAGTGCAGTCTCAAGACTTAGGCAACAGGATTTTAAATCATTATCTTCTAATGACCGCAATTTTTCAAAAGTAGACAAAAAAGCCAAAAGTTTTTCCATACTCTTGATATTGCTCAAACCTACTATTAAGTGAAAAAATTGATTGATCAACAACACATAATAAATAGTTTTATTTCCTCAAGAGATTGGGGAATGCTAGACGACGCATCATTTTGATTCTAATCAAAATGCCTCTTTCTTATAATTCCAGGCCTCCGAACAAAGACTTGATCTATATTCATTTCTATACCTATTTCTCTAGCATCCTCTGATGCCTTAGAATGTACAGTTTCTCTATAAGTTTTAAAGAAAGAAGCTAAATCTTGTATTTTTTTCATTTCATCATCAATTACCATATTTTTTTATTAAAACTATTTAAAACCACATTGACTACTGATAATATATCATACCAAATGATTATTGGAACAAAAAACTCATATCTACCAAGACCATTTTCTGCTAATGATTAAGATGTACTTTTAATTAAAGAATCGTTATCAGTTTCAGACACTTGAAGTAAAGCTTCACGTATATCTGAGAGTTGGAATCGTATTTTTCATTCGCTTTCAAATAGCCGTCTATTAGTGAATTGTCAAAGATATTATACATTTTTGTATGGTACTAGAAAAATTCTTAGCTTTAGGACATGTTTTGATCATGTCACATAATGCTAAAATTAATTATCAGTTCATTACTTCCATCTATAAAACTAATTTTTAAGATAAAAAATCAAACACATATATTGATGTATACATATACATAGGTTACATATAAAATTTGAGGCCCCTATAATTGGGAGGCCCTGTGCAACAACACACCTCGCACACCCTCATATACGGCTCTGCCTTTCTATACAATCATGCCACTCTAGATCTTTGATACACTTAAGTAACTAGGGTTCTTGAGTCTAAACATGCACACACATCAAACAAGAAGCAATATTATTAGGATTTACATACCAATTCACATGCAATCATAAGCAAACACTAATGAGATCTAGCCTAGCATGTTAAAGATAAGCAAAGCACAATAACCAATCAAACAATAAGACATATTGAAAGATTAAAGGAAAAAAGAACTTCACTTTATTGAAACAAGCAAGTAGTGAAGGTACAAAAGGGTTGGGAAACCCTAAAATACTCCCATAGTCAGCTACAAGTCATTCTCTACCAAACTCCACTCCTAATATGCTATCTAAAACCCTAAATTCGAGTTAGTATTATAAGAAAAGGAACCGTTATGGCGTCGTAATAAATCCTGACGCCGTAATGCCGAGAATCTTCTAGGGTTTATTTATGACGGCTACAGTCCAGACGCCATGTAACACCCCCATTTTCACAATATAGCAGCGGAAGATAATCTGGGGTATTACTTCATAGATACAACAATCATAATCATAGAAAACAACTTTAAAAGAGACGTTATTGGAAAATTTTAGTTATCATTCATAGTAAAGAATCGCACCATCTTTTCTTTCCATTTGTCACAGAGTTTTAATCCATAAATGGATCTAACATGACAACCTACCAAGAGCTTGTTTCATGTTTGGCTCTAGAAGGATTCTCCATCTTCAAATGTGAGTACGCTTACGTATCACTCTAATGTTTTTAGCAATACCACGAGGATAATGCGTAGGACTCCTTAAGATAATCCTTAGGTTTTCATAGTGTGTGAAAGACAAGTATATTGGAATAATATCCTAACGAGATTTATTGATGATCTCTATGCTCTAGACTCAATAGTGCGTTTTGATTTAAGTGAGTGCGAGGCTGGATGAGACTGCCGACCCAAATTTTCAATACCAAACTATCTCGAGTGAGATAGTCATAAGATTACGTTTAAGTCTCTGTGACCAAGAATGAAATAAAATCCTTTTGAGAGACTCTTAGTGGTTAGGGAGGGTTATGCATCGAATTAACTTGTCCCATGATACATGTCTTCAATGTCAATTAATTAACCAAGGATTCCGACAAGCATAGTTTATTGACCCGGTTCCTGCCTAATGTTAAAGGAGGGCTGCTTTCTTACCAACCTTTATCCTAACATATTCTTTTTCATCTCCTTCAAACCCCGATCATGGCTACCATACTTCATTACTAGTACCTTGTTGGGTATGTTCCAGTACTAGCTCCATCTCAGTCCGCACTATTCCCTTATTCTCACATTACTCCTTTTGTAATCATAATACCTAAATGACTTCTAAATCTACACTAACAAGTGGATTGTCCCTGGGATAGATCCCTCCTCTGGCGGATCATGGGAACATGTACCTAACCATACCATCCAGTATAACTCCGATAAATTAAATACACGGGTCGGTCGTTTTGTTACTGTTCTTTGCGCCATAATACCATTATGAAAATCAATCAAGGTACTGGAGCAGGTAAACACAAAGCATAGTAACTCGATTGTATTATTCACCCTCAACATGAGGTCGTCGATATTCGAATTGTTTTGGCACAGGCAGGAGGAGAACCTGCTTGTTCATAATATGACTACATATTTATCAGATTTAATATTTAAATCCATTCTCTCCCTCAATGAATCAAAAATTTCAAACCCTTTGAGATTTAGTCATCAATTGGATTTAAATAATGTTAGAAAAATTTAGGAGAAAAAGTGGTCAGATCAAATACAAGCCTGATATTAGAACCTATAATATGCTCCCCCTCAATTAATGAGGGATTCTATTAGTTTCAGTTATGATGAATTTATAAATGATTTGAAGTTTAACGAGAAACTCATGAAAAATTCATAAACTGACACATAACACTGATTACCACACAACTTATTGATTTACAGGGTGTATGTTACATAACAGATGATATTGACCTTAATGTTGGAATGATGAAATCATTCCATTCTCTTGATTAGTCGGTAGTCAACATCTCTGAACCATCCACTAAAGAAGCATTTGAGATTCCTGAAGATTCTTCAGTATTTCAACATTCTAACCAAAATCTCGATGAACTGTTGATTGTTGTGGTGGAGGTGGTGGTGGTGGTAGTGTTGATGTTGTTTCAGTTGTCGCTGTAAAGCTAGAAGGAACATTCTCATTGGCCATGTTATCTGCACAATTCTATCAACAAAGATAGACAGACATGACAGATGTATGATGCTAGATGAGAATTTTAGCCATGGTTGATTGGCATGCCATATTTGATTCAGGTGAGATTAAATCACAAGCGGTAGACATAAATCATCATCAAACCGCTACCTCGTAGCAGTTTTCCTTCTCATATATTAATTTCCTACATAAATCAACCGCTATCAGGAAAATTATCAACGCGTTATTTAGCAAAAAAGACAAGCACTATCAAGACCATGCAAAAGCAAACATCGCAAATCAGCTTTACAAGCAGACAACTATCAATCACATGCAATTCTATCAATCATATTTCAACTTTCAAATCAGATCTTGTGAGAGGACTAATTCCAACACAGAAAGTACAATCCTAAGCATAACACGAGTGCATAATCACTTAATCGACAACAATCAAACTTGCAATCGACTAGTAAGAAATCAATCAACAGTTCGAAAATCATTCATCAGAATCATACAAATGCATGGGATCATATCTGAACATCACAACTCGGAATCATCTAATCCTAACAAACCATGATCCGCAACCCAACAATTCCAACAAAGTTGGCAATAATTTAGGTCCCTATGATGAACCAAACTTCTAGTACTTACGGTAATTAAGTATTTAGGGTTAGAATAAAGATTAGCAAATGGCATAACTGGTCCTGGAAGTTAAGTACAACTAGGAAACATTTAGCAAATTGCACATAAGTCCCTAATCTTTCTAACTAATGACACATTTGGCTCTTTGAGTTAGAATAAATTAACTCCCCCTCAAATTATAACCCTATTTAAATACAAAACCATTTCTGTTTAAGTATAGGATGATTTAATACGTCCGTTTGATGTCATAAAATTTGAAAAAACTACTCTCGAGCCAGCTCCCCTCAAAACAAATGAGCCACTGTTTTTCTTTTAAAGAGCAGTAATTCTGTTGATTTGAATGATCAAATTTTGAAAACTTCAGGTCCGATTGATTGGTAAGCACAACTTTTCCAACTTTAAAAACACAAATAATTTTCTAAAGAATCATAGACGGAAAATCATTTGGATAAAAGGAAGACTTCTCTTCTGGATCAAGAAATAATGCACTGAAGCATACATTAGATCGAGGGTGCACGGATATAAAGTAATCCATGCCTGGGAGAATTTAATCCACCCGTTTGTTAGGAAACATACCGTCTTTTTGCGACAAGCTTTCCACTCATTGAAAAAACCGGGTTGCATATCAGAAATAATAGCAAGCCATTTAGACATGTTTTTGAAAGAAGTTGATACTTACTTTCGAATTCATATTAAAGGCCCGTGTATTGATAGGAATGACATTTCTAGGTCCGTAAATATTATCGATAAACGGAAGACATGTCTTGAAAAATATATATATTTTTTGGAATTTTAGATTTTCTGATTTTTATGGATTTTTTGTGGGTTTTATATTTTTGTATTTTCTTTTTGATGATGAATATGTACATATTTACATAGGATACTTGAAGCAAACCCATTACTAATCCTTATCATCCTGAAGACGTTTGAGTGTCTCTGGCTTCATAGTCTTCATGCCAAGCCGCGGGAGAATGAATTCGAATTGTTCTTTGGGCATGCCTTTAGTGAAATATACCCCGCCATGAGTACTCTGTCCTTACGAAATACAACTCAACCACTCCCTTCTCCACTTGCTCTCTGATGAAATGATGTCGGATGTCGATGTGTTTAGACCTGGAGTGCTGGACGTTGTTGCAGCATAGAGCTATGGCACTCTTGTTGTCACAATACAGAGGGATGTGATTGTATACAAAGCCATAATCCGATAATTGAGACCGCATCTATAGGATTTAGGCATAACAACCAGACATTGCGATGTATTCAGCCTCTGTAGACGAGATGGGCATGCTAGTTTGCTTCTTTGATGACCAGCTAACTAACTTATCACCAAGGAACTGAGCACTACCAGATGTGTTTATACGAGTGTCTTGTCAACCTGCATGATCTGCGTCTGCGTATGCTGTTAGTGCCATGGCGGTGTCTTTCGGATACTAAGACCCAATTTATCGGTTCCTTGGAGATAACCGAAAGACCCTCTAACTCTTCAAGGTGCACTTTTATGGGCATAGATTGATACTTAAATACATGCACACAGCAAAAACAAGGTCAGGTCTACTGGCCGTGAGATACATCAGGGATCCAATCATACTGCGATATTGGGTCTGGTCAACAAGGATCCCTAAGAGGTCCTTCATCCAGTTGTGTCCGCTCCACCATGGATTGTCAACAGGGTCACTTTTATGAAATCAAATTTCTTTAAATCACATAGCCGTATTTATTGATTTAATGAAAATGCCTCTAGGGATTCTAGAAATTTGTTATGCCAAAGAAAAAGGATATTTGACCCATCATCGACATTTGAAATTTAGAGCTCATTTCATTAGAAAAATGGTCACAGTCTTTGGGGTAGGTTGAGGTAAATATTATATCCATCAACATAAATATGACATGAAGAGTGTGTTTGCCTGTTTTCCGAATGAACAAGGTTGGATCAACTACACCCTTGGAGAATCCTTGTGCCAGAAGAAACTTCGACAAAGTGTCATACCACGCTCGGGGTACCTGCTTTAACCCCGTAAAGAGCTTTCTTCAGATGGTAGACATATGTAGTGATGATCTAGTTTTTTTCCAAAAAAAATGAAAAAGCCTTCTTTTGGCCTCAGCATATGACTTCTTCCTTTAAGCTGCCATTTTAAGAATGCAGTTTTTACGTCCATTTGATAAACTGTCATGTTTTTGCTGGCAGCATTGGCAAGAAATATTCTGATAGCTTCAAGTCCCTTGCGACCGGGGGTGAAGATCTTCAAAATCAAGACCTTCTTCTGACGATATACTTTGCTACAAGACGTGCCTTATTTTTCAACACCGTCACCATACTGCATACAAGTTCACCTATAAATCCACTTGAGAGCAATAATCTGTCACAGTCTGGAGGTGGAAATAATTCCCATACGTCCAGTCGATCAAATTCATGGATTTCATCTTGCATGGCTTAAAACCAACAATCTTCAGTAACAACAGATTTGAAGTTTTTTGGTTCGACTTTAGACAGTACTGAATTGTAGAAGCACCACAGAGCATCTATAGAAAGCTGTTTCCGAGTGGATACCGGTCGAGAAGGATTCCCAATAATATTATCAAGAGGATGAGAGTCGGTCCATTTTCGAAGATGTTCATGAGGTTGAGTGGATTGGTTGGGTGCAGTTATTGTGATTACCCCAGAAGAATGAGCTTCACATTTCGGTCTGGGCGAACACATTAACAAATGGTTCGTGCTCAGTTGCAGCAAACGGATTTACTTCAAAAGAATGCTCAGTTGCAACACCGTAATGTACCGAAGATGATTGATGAGCCAAGGATGATGGTGAATGACTGCCTGATGGTGCATCGTAATCAAAGGAGATAGATACTGATGGGCCGGTTGGAATGGCCAGGGTTGGAGCTGCGGGGACAGGAGGCATCAGATGATCGCCTGTTGGAAAACATCGGTTGAAACAACAACTCTAAATCTTTATTGGTGGGGGGGGGTACATACGGTATAGCAGGAGCAGAATTAGGTACGAGCCCTGAACTTATAGGTCCAGGCGTCAAAAGGTTAGGAGCGGGTCCTGAACTGGAGTGTACATGAGCCGTTTGCTCAGTTAGCTCATTGAATGTGACGTGAATAGTTTCCATGATTTGTTGGGTCCATTTGTTGTAGATTCTGTAACCCTTCCTGTTTGGTGCGTAACCAACAAAGAACCCAATGTCTGCTTTAGCTTTCAATTTGCCAAGATCTTCGCTGTCGTTTGCTGGGTAGCAGAGAGCCCCAAATATACGTAGGAAAGAAAGATCCGGTTTCTTGTCATGCACTAGTTCATATGGGGTTTTGTTGTGAAGAGTATGTATTAGAGATCGGTTTTGGATGTAACAGGCAGTAGCCACAGCTTCTGCCCAAAGAAACAAGGGAGCTTTAAAAAATATCAGCATTCTCCAAGCAGCTTCAACAAGAGTGCGATTTCGTCGTTCAACAACGCCATTCTGCTAAGGAGTTCTCAGAACAGTCTTCTCATGGGTAGTGCCAATGCTTTTCAAATATCAGTCAAATTTTAATAACGAATTCGGTGCCATTCATCAGTCTGCACGAATCTGATATTGTTGGTTGAGACCGGGGACTTGAAGTTGGTTTTATAGATTGAATTACAAAAAGCAGGAGTCTCATCCTTTGATCTCAAAAACTTCACCCAGTAAACCTGGAGTAGTCATCGACTACTTACCAAAATGTATTTCTTCCCATGTTAGATTCTTCACTCTCAGCGTTCCGCATAAATCCCTGTGAAGGGTGAGAAAAACTTCCTAAGGTAGTTTAATCGTCTTGGGTTTGTGGGTAGCTTTCCTGCTCTTTCTAAGTTGGCATGCAGAACACAAATGATCTTTTTCAAACTTCAACCGAGGTAAGCCTCTAACAAGATCTTTACGAGCTAGATCATTGAGGGTGCCAAAGTTTAAGTGATTCAGGCGATGATGCCATAACCAGGATTTGTTCTTAGAGGCTTTGGACAGTAAGTAAATGGGAGAGGACCTTATCATATCTTCAACAGAAATGGTGTATAAGTTCGTACCACGACTTCCTTTAATAAGGTCGACACCATCTAAGTCTCGGACGAAGCATGTGTGCTTTCTGAAGGCAACTTCAAGATCTGAATCACAAAATTGACCGACAGAGAAAAGGTTGTGACCAAGTCCTTCTACATAGTATACCCTGGAAATTACACTGTCACCAATGACATAATCCCCATAGCCCATAATTGTACCAAAATGGTCATTTCCGAATCGAACAGTCCCGATAAACTTTTTCACAAAATTCCTGAGCCGTGAGCGATCTCCAGTCATATGTTTTGAGCAGCCTGAGTCCAAATACCAGAGAACGATCTGTACAACCTGCATTTGAACAAAGGCGAAAATAGAGATTTGGATACATTGGATCTCCAATTGCAATTGGGGTCCGGTTGGTTAGTGCAAGCAAGATTATATGCTACAGGGGTAATAGTTTCTTGTGGATCAGCTGGCATACAATCACTCTTAAGAGCAGTAGACCTAACTAAATGGCACTATCTTCCTAACGGGAGAAGTCTACCAGTGGGCTTCCATTGTTTTGTAGGCAAGACCTTAGGTGGAGTATTCCTAGTTATAGGCCACTGATCTCCTAAAGGTAATAGTCTGCCAGTGGGTCGCCATTGATGGCCGATAGTGGTAAACAATTTCCCTGTGGCCTTCCAAACTTGCTTAACCCGCCACACTTTAGTGGCAGGGGATTGCTTCACAAACATCTCAGAACGCACAACACATTGATCATGATTAACAGAAATTAAGCATTTGATGAACAAGTTTTTTGCAGAATATATATAATTCGAATTAATTACAGTACGCTTATAGCTAATACTAGAATCAACACGATTCTTTTGTTTCTCATTCGACTTATTCATCCTAGATTGGGATTCTACTGGTTTCAAGGCACTTTTAGCTGCAAGGTCCTACTTTCTTCGGTATTGCGCCTATCTATGACTGCTAAGCTGCTGAGGCACCTTTTACTCCTGTAGAGGGAATTCCAGGAGCATTAGTCTACTTTTAAATATTTATTATGGTGCTCTACTTGTGGTTGGTGTGTTATGAGTTGAAAGGTTTTACATGTTGGACAAAAGTAACTCGCTTTTTCCTAATGATTATGGTAGAGGCATGATGTATTTTGCGTGAGGTCTAAAGTTCTGTAGAACACGTCCTATTACATATTCTAACAGCTCCTGAGAGTGTTTAGTGTAACGGCAAGCAGATGCAAGAGAGGTATCCAATGGTCTTTTCACCTTAGCTTCCTCTACTATTTCATGAAGGGTTTCTACATTTTCCTTAAGGTGTTTGATATAGTGTAATGCATCTATCCCGATTCTTCTTGAGTCTAGGGAATTGTTCAACATCTATAGGTTATCTACCAGGAGCCAGCACTATAGGTTACTACAGGTTATAGTGACACATTTAAATTATCTTTAAGTTGAGCCTTAAGTGTTTTTTCAATTTCAGATTAACAAAGAGTGTTCGTGGTCATTGTTTTAGGCACGCGTTATCTTAATAGATCATACAATTCCTTTTAGATGGCTTAACTTTTGCAATCTCCCTAAATCGTTCATTAGATCGTGAAGTGGCATTGAGACTTTGTAGTTAAATCTTTTGTTCTGAGAAACTAAGGCCTAAGGTCAAGATGGATATGCATCACTATTTTTTCTCATGTTAAGCGAGATAATTTCTCCTTTAATTCACGAATCGTATTGCCTCTGACTTTGAATCTTTTAATTTAGATTCCCAATTTCAACAAACAGTGAATCAAAATGAAGAGGCATCCGAAGACGTCACTAGGTTTTTTGTTCCAAAACATTCTTAGATTTTGATACTTTAATTGTAAGTTAAAGTGTTTAACTTCAAGTTTGTGATAATTTTTATCATTGAGTCCGTGGTCATCATTTGAATCTTGTTTTTCTCAGATAAAATTTTTAGATTCCAGGTCGGCAATACATTTCTGAGCTATAGTAAAGCATCATGCATGCAGAAAAAAGTCTAGACACATTTAAATACAGAATCAGTTGGCAGGTAAAAAACACCTCTTTGGACAAGCATTCACAAGTAAGTTCCATTTAGTATGAAATGGTTTTTTCCATTCAATCTCGCCACTCTTTAAATCTATCTCATTCTGGTCGACCCCGGCTTCTAAATTTTCGAAAACTGCTTTCATTGCCCTAACTTTAGTGACCAGAGATTTTTGAACTCCGTCAAAATGTTCTTTGAGTAGATTGAAAAATAAAATTACTTCGGTTAAGTAACACTATTTTTTTGGTTTAAAACCCCTTTCCCCTTCAGTTATGCCCGTTGGTGTGATACGCTTTTTATAAGTTTTCTCAAAATCCCAAAATAGTTGAGTAATTACATACAGACCAATATTTACTTGACTTGTAGTTGGAAGCATTCGAGGGACTAGATGGACCGGTGTATTGGTGAGGGATACTACAGTCCGTAGGTGGGAAGACATGCAGGGGTTGGGCATTTGGCCGATAGCTACTTCGGCCTTCGTTTTGCTATATCTAAGGACCAAAATTTGCTCCGGGTCAGTTTTGATCTAGGGGTGAATGTTGCCATAAAATTTTCTTTTGAGTAGTTAGGAGGCGTAATGTTAACCCTGTTTTCCACACAGGCAGAGTCATTCATTTTCAGATGCAGTTTATTCCTAGTAGCTTCAGCTAACTCTAGTTCTTCCCCAGATGATGGAACATTTACAAGCACATGATGAGTCTTAAGAAGTTCTTCACCATTATACAATGCCGGTTGGGCCTTTTTGGTCTGTCTGAGGTGAAAAGGCACCTAGCGCAGTTTTAGTCCTTTGGTCATACACCTAAGCAGGATTTAACATCATATGGACAGTTTAAATGGATTGATCTTGTGAGTGAAGCTTATTCTCAAGTTTATCGTTAAGGTGTTTCAGATTGGAAAAATCAGTCAGGAATTTGGACTCTTTCTGTTTAAACTCATGTTTCAAAGTCGTTACAGTTTCTTCAAATATCTTGTTGTTTTCCATAGTTGAATTAAGTTGCAACTTGACAGAATGAAGTTCCTTTTTAAGATTTTGCTCGTTTTTTTACGATTTTGGAATAAGTGCATAACGCATTTGATCATCCATTCGCTGTTCACGTTCAGTCAATTCAAACTTAGCACATTGCTCATAAATGGCAACTTGTTCCTTGTAGATCTTAAGTTCATTGGCTATCGGGTCATGAGGAACGAACGCATCATTATCAGACGATACACATACATTATTTAGAGTGGAAGATGCACAACTTGGTACAACAGAAATATTATTGACCGACAAATATTGTTCATAAATGGAATAACATTGTGTTACGCCATTATAGACTACTAGTTGAGTCAAACATTTGACTTTGAACTTCATTATGAATCTCATTTTGCCCTGATTGTAACACTAATCAATATCATTTCCAGAGTGTGACCTCAGATAAGATTGATACATTAGATGGACCAGCTTGTGGATTTGCTGACCCAGTTGAGGACAAATTGGCCATGAATATAGTCTGAGCAATCGGTTCATCATCAACATCTGAATCAAACGCGTCACATTCATCTACTTGGAAAATATTGTCCTCATTCAGAGCTAAGTCTTAGACTGGTTGATTATCCACATCTGCATTAAAGGTGTTTCCCTGTTCACCAGCCAGAAAGAGTAGTTCCTCTTCATCTAAAACTGCACCATTCTCTTGGGCTTGCATCATTAGCATTTGTCCTTGAAATAATCAGAATTCTTGTGGACCCTTCGTTGAGTACAATTCCTTGCAATAAGTCCAACCCATTACAGTTTATAACACTAATCCTGCAATGTGATTCTTGACCTGCATTGGCATTCCAGCTCTATTAGTGCCCCCATTGCTTGCATCACCATTTCCCCTAACAGCATATCCCATGATTATGATTATGTCGTCCTTGAACATTCTGACGACAACCCACCATTCTAATGTTGCCTTGATCTTCGGGTGTTAAATATGTTCGAGAGTTGATTGTTCGTCTAGGAAATGTAGCTCTGAATGATTGGTCAAGAGTGCCATTTGGTTTGGTTAGGTTGTCAAGTATTTTCATCAGTTTGGGTGTATCCGATTCAATTGTTGATATTACAGGATTGTGGATATTGTAGTGATTGGGGTATGTTGATGAATAAGGAAATTGAAAGAGACAAGACATGTGATGATTGGGCATGTGGTTTGGACCATTGATATAAATGCAAGTTGTATCATTTGTAGTCAGGATTGACTCTTTCGAATAATCATCCGATCTTGTGCAACATACCTTCTCATGATGTTTTAAGTATGCCTGCATGCATTCGTGAGTTGTCTCTTCAGACCTTTGTTGAGTTAATGGCTGTCACAGAACCTATCCCATTCAGGTGACCTATTGTTCACAACATGAGTTCAGACGAAATGTTAGGCATTGTCATACTGAATTGCCTCAGTCGTTGACCAGCTTTGAAAGCGAACATAGTACTCATTGATGTTTTCACCTTGTAGCATCTTAAAACCTCTCAAACTCATGTACAACTAATTCTCTGCTTCTTTTGTGAGCTCGAGAACCTGCAATAAGCATTTAGACGTGTCCCAAATTGCTTTTGCTCAATGTGTGAATGATTTTGCTTGTAGATATCTTGGCAATCCTGAAGCACTATATTGGTGGCACGGACACTGCATCATATCGTTCTTCTCCATGTCCACTTTAGAACCTCATAAGTACGAGGCCTTTTCAGTCCAAGAAGGACACGCACCCTCAGGGGTAGTTCCGAATGTATCCCTTATGGTTCCAGGTGCTCAAAAGTGTCCTTTATCAATCTACAGAAGAAATTTATCAATCCATTTTTCCCTTCCCCTACAGTACAAATCGATTGGTTGTGACCATGTATTCTTAATCAGATCCTATCGAGCAATAGGAGGCGTGTATCGAAACCGCCTCTTGAATATCATCCTGAATTACTAGACCTGTTTGATTACTCGTATTTATGATAAACTTAGGATCGCTACAATGAATAGTTGATTGTATGATAAAAAGTATTAATTGTTGTTGATTTAGGTGATATGTTGTTTGTTTGTGATTTGGTTTGGTTTAATTAAATCTACGAAATGTATTACACAAGTCTCCGTCAGGAAATCTTAGACAAAATGCAGTGATGTGTCCTAGATAAAACACAGTCAAGAGTCTTAGACAAAACGCAATGAAGAAATTTTTTTGCCAGAAATTCTTTCCACCAAAATGCAATAATGGTCTTCAACTTGGGACAAAACGCAGGGTAAAAATGCAATAAGTAGGAGATAAAAACCGGAATAAAAAAGTCTTATGCAAACGCAATCAACCCTTGAGTACAAAACTGCAATCAAGGTTTATAAGTGGGCTAGAGTGTTCCTCTTGAGTCAAAACGCAATGAGGGTCTTCAACTTGAGACAAAACGCAGAGCCAAATCGCAACCTTCAATAACCAAAACGCAGAGGCAAAACGCAACGCAACCTTTAGTAACCAAAACACAGAGGCAAAACGCAGAACCAAAACGCAACCCCTAATAAGACAAACCGTAGTACTATTGTACTTTACAAAATGACAAAACGCAGTGTACTTTTCTGACAAAACACAGGAAGCAAAACGCAACCAAGAACTTGACAGTGAGACAAAACGCAGTCAAGAAAAATATGAACTTTTTCACCTAAAAATCACCCTTTTGAACGTTTTTGCTTGGTTTCTTTTGCACAACTTGATCCTAGAAGGTTATAACAACAATAAAAACACTAACTTTAACACCACAACTTGAGGAAATCAAAAGAGTGTCAAGAAAAAGACCATAAACCTTCAAAAACCAAACTTTTGATCTAAACTAACCAAGAAAACGCACATACAATCTATCTAATCATCCCATGAGCTCTGATACCAATTGTAATATATTGGATATCATAACACAAGGTATGGATTAAGGGTTGGCCGATTTCTAGAGAGAGAAAATAGGAGTTCTAGTGAGAGAAAATCACTTAGTGTATGCTTGTGATAAAATGAACAACCAACCCCTTCCTATGGCTGGAAAGGAGTATTTATACAAGTGTTTTGGTGCCCCTAAGTGGGCCATGGAGTGGGCTAACAAGTGGGTAAAGACCCGGCCCAACACCATAAGTCATACGGTAACTAAACGATTAATACTAAGACTATGAGCTAACCTATGCTAGATATAACACGGGGTGACCGAGTCTTTTACATGGATTTTCATAATCCTAACACATGAACTCCACAAAAATTATGTAACTTCCAGTTTATCAGATTCCAGTCTAGTTGATTTCTCCATATTTCATCTTCTTCATTTGGTTCAATCAATATCTTCAGATCTCCCCAAAGCAATAAGTCATAACCTTCTGGACTTGCTGTCTGAAATCTATCCATGACCAATCTGTACAATTCCAGCATATCTTGCCTATCAAAATCATAAAGCATTGCACTCAATATCTTGTAATGTTTAACACTTCCATATGCTCTTTTGATTTGATAATAATATTTATCATTTGCTAGAATTTGTGTCTCCCAGTCAACTATTAGATACTTTGTTGCCAATGATTCAATATTGAGACTTTCTTCTTCTGGAACAATGTTCAAGTAAACTTAAAGTTCTTCTTTCTCAATATCATCTTCTAGATTCTGTTTCTTAGCACTTTCTTCACTAAGAGTTTCTTTTGCTCTTTTCCTAGCAAGTAATTTCTTTCTTCTTCCTCCAGCTGTCCTAGAACTTTCTTTCACAGCTTGTTCAGCTATAACATCATCTTGCTGAACTATCACTTCTTCAACTGGTTTTGAAGATTCTTGTTGAAGATCAAATTCTGATCTCTTCATAACTTCCTTTTCAATCTCAGAACCCATAGGTATAAAAGCCTGATTTTGATCCCGTACTCTTTCAAATATAGGTCTAATGTCTTCATAGCTCATTCCTTTGAAATGACTCATCTTGTATCCACCTTGATTCTTCAGATACAGACACATGTTCTTCCTTACTTCAGCCACAGAGAAAGGTCTATTTTGAAGTGTATGATATCTTAGAACATCAGGATCACTCCAATTAATATCATGAGCTTGATCAACTTTAGTTGCAACTTCTTCTCTTTCATCCAACTGCTTTTGCAGTTCCGAGGCTGTTTCAAAGTCAATCCTTTCTTATTCTTGTTATGCCTTAAATCTAGCTTCCTGTTCAACATTGAATCTAGCTTGCTCCTCCTCAAATACCTTCTTAGCTAATTCCTCATCAACACTTATTTGTACTTGAACCCTCTTCTTGATTTTCTTTGGTGGCTCAGACTCATGCATAAATGCTTTGCCTTTGTCCTTTGCCTTTACACCAGCAGTACTATCTAATTCACTGGCAGTACTAATATCAGTAGTACTAACTAATCTACTAGCAGTACTAACTCCACCACTGGAAGTACTAACTTCTCTTATTCTTTTGGTGTAAGTTTGAACATTTTCAATACTTTGTCTTCTTCTAGCTGCATTTGTAAGAGCTGTAGCTGCACTAAAAACACCTAACTGCTCTTCAGGTTGATTAGTAATCTGAGTATCTTCAATCCTCCCCTGATCTGAAGCATGTGGAGGAACCAAATAAATTCCAGCATCCAAGTCCAGTTCTTCAATCAAACTCCTCCCCTGATTAGAAGGATCCTCCTCAGCTTCCTCATCATCAGAGATTACAACTTTGGCTCTCCTCCTACCTTGGCTTGTCTTGATTGTCTGCTCTAACTTCTTCACCCTTTTGATCAGTTTTGTAAGAGCGGCATGGTAGGCATATTTTGTTTGCTTTAATTCAAACTCCAAGCTTACAACCTTCTTAGACAGTGAGTTACAGAGATCCGTCAATTCATGAAGTGAGAAACTACCCTCATCACGCCCAAGTGAGTAAACACTTTGGAGAGGTGATTCATGGGGCATTAGAGTTGCCTCCTCAGTAACAAGTGTGGTTTGGTTAGATGGTGGTATAGATGGTGGTTGTGAGGTTGATGGATGTGTTTGGGGTGACAAGATGGTAAAGATGTTATTCTGGAAGGAGATGACTTAGGTGTAGTGAGCATGGTTAGAAACAGTGGAATGTCCACCCCATAATATCCCTTAGTAGCCCTTTTCATATTACTGAACAGTTTTTGTGTAAGTGTAGGAGTAGGAAAAGTTTTCTTATGAGGGAAAAGCATTCTGTTACGTTTGTTCAAAAAGATTTGAATGAATCTGGGATACATAAAAAGCTTTGACCTACTATCTATGTTCTTTACCATGGCCTCAAAAATTAAGTTGGAAAAGTTAAAGGTACGGTTAGTTGCTAGGCAAATGATAGCAGTAGCTATATTGCTACTAAACTACTCCCAATCAGTCTTCTTAGGACTCAAACAGTGGAGAATGGTATGAATGAAGAATTTCCACTGAGGGGAAAAATGACCCTTTTCAAAAGTTAGGCTATCAGAAGTGATTACATACCTTATGAGAGCCAGTTGCTCAAAAATTTCTGCAGTAGGTAGAGTTTTAAGACCTTCAGAATCCTCAAGCTTGAGATGTATTCTAATGGAGGCCTTAGAAACAAATACCATGACCTTACTATCTATGGTAGCAGTGATTCCCCTGACTCTATCCTCATTTATGCTTATAACACCCCCATTTTTACATATAGCAGCGGAAGCTAATCTGGGGCATTACTTCATGGATACAACAATCATAATCATAGAAAACGACCCAAAAGAGACATTTATTCAAAAGATATGTTATCATTCATTTCAAATCAGAGTTTTACAAAGGCATGTCCTAAAATCTAGTTTCATACAATGTGAATGATAACATGTTTTAGCCATCTTCGAGTCCATGCCACTCCGTGCCGTATATTGCTCAATAACCTGAGATAAACATGCTAAAAAGTCAACACAAAGGTTGAGTGAAATTCATAGGTTTGATAAATAGTTTGAATACAAGTTATAATGGAAATATACCTAAGATAAACATGCTAAAAAGTCAACACAAAGGTTGAGTGAAATTCATAGGTTTGATAAACAGTTTGAATACAAGTCATAGTGTAATAATTGTTTAAACACAATTATTATGATATTGTTATTATACACCCGTTATTAGTAATAATTGCAACGAATACAATTATCATAGTAACAATGTATTATCCCGTTATTGCCTTATTTGGTCTGTTTGGTCTAAGCTCATGGCACACAAACTGACTAGTGTATATATATACCCAAAATGATGTGATATATATATAGAGATAATGGCCCTCGGTGTAGGTAATTGCCATATACCTATGAAATTCAAATATAGTGTGTTTGGTTACCTATCCGGCTAACACAAACAGGATTCGTCAATCCCGATAGATCTATCCACAATATTTGCGTTCACCCGAAAGTGATTAATGGTCCATGATAATGAGGGACTTTTGGCATAAAGTAACTTAGACATTAGTGATAATGGTATATCAGATTAGCATATAACTTGTAAAGACACTTGTATTCATGGTTTAAGCATGTATAAGTCTTTGGAAAGTAATCACATTGTTATAAGATAAACGAGTATGTAAAAGAGTTTGTAATAAGCATGTATCCCCCTCGCGGGTTTATAAAACATGTAAAATAAGTAAAGGCGAGGTTATGAACTTCACCTGATAGGTAGATGTAGTATTTATTCTGAAATGAAAGCTGACGACCTTATCACAATCTTAACCAGGGAAGGTTGATATAGTAAAATGATAGTAAACAGCCACGTCACGCAACCTGAGTAAATATGTTGAGTCTTAGGAAGATTGTACTCTAGAACTTTAGTTTTAAGAGTTATGAGTTTGATTGAAGAGTTTGGAATTATTGTATCACCATTCGGGCCATCATAATTCAGAAGTCATTCAGTAAACATTTGAGGAGCTAGGGCACTTTAAATCGTAAACCCAACAACTCAGTCAGAACGTAATACCAAGATGAAACCTCTTAATATGAAGCTCCCTAGTATTGTGATACGATATCATCGGTTTTAAGTGTTTTATTCAATATCTGGAAAAGTTAAGCATGAGAAGTGTTAATTAAAGTTACGTCAGGGGATGTTTTGAATACGATTTTACACTTTTTCAAAATGTTACATTTTAGACCCTGAGGTTTGGAAAATTACAATTAGGCCCTTGGAGTTTGCATTTTTACGACTTTGGTCCTTCAAGTTTTAAAGATATACCAAGTAAACCTTGTACTTTGAAAAGTGACATAATAGACCCCTATAGTTATAACTTTGATAAAATGACACTTTTAGTCCTTTTAGTTATAAGTTTCCGAAAGTTACGATATATACCCCTTGCATGGATTATAATTACAAAACATGTCCAAATTGCCATGCAAGCTTAGTATAACATTTTAATAGACATTTATAAGCTATAATAAACTAAAATATGAAGTTTTAACATAACACAAGTTTAAAATAACGATTCGTTAAGCTAGGAAGCAAAACGGGTCATATTAGGGTTTCAAAACGTAAACGCGTAGGTTTTAAGTTCAAATTCCTTCATTAATCAATAAAGTGGTTATTTTAACATTATTTAAGAATGCTAGGATAGGTTATAACAATATTTAACCATTATAACATTTAGTTTTAAGAAAAACGCGAAATTAGGGTTTCGGGTGTACGGTTTTGGATCAAAATGGAAAATGAGTATGAATTGAGTTATGAAACTTTAACAAAAGTATATTTAGGATCATATGAACATTATAAGGGTGTATTAGTAGAAGTAGAACATTCAAAACCTGGGTTTGAGCTTCAATGATCAAAAATGGTGGAAATGGGTCGTTTCGGGTAGTATTTCCACTCGTACGCCTTGTATCTTTACTCTGGGGCTTCAATTCTTTAAGGCTTTGCTTCTTGAACTTCTCTAATGATCTTAGGATCATAAAGGAGCAAAGGATTGCTGCCTATAATGGTTACAGAAGAGGAGGTGTGGTGCAAATTGAAATGAACACATATGACCTTTATTTATACTAGTTTGGAAGCAAGAGGAGTAAGCAAGCTTCAAGGTCTGATCAAGACATGTGTGAGGTCTAGATTATGATGTTTTGAGGCTATGAAAGGAGTTGTGGAGGTCTAGGATGTAGAGTGAAGGTGTTGGACACCATTGATGCTTGTCGCGGCTATTTTGGACAAAAAAGGGGAGATGTGGCTTCAATTTGGACCAAAGAAATGTTGTAGCAGCTGTATAAGCTTTTTAGAGTGCATGTGGGTGAGTCATGAAGGTGCTTTCACATGGGTTGGGTTTTAAAATGGGTTAAAATGAAGGAAAACAAGCCGCGGGTCTATTTTAGACTCGGCATGGTTTTCACAAGTTTTCTTTGCTTAGATTTCGTATATAACGATCATGGATGGTTAAAATGTGTTACCAAGGTCTGTAAATAAGTTTATTAGAAAAGTTTTGCATTTGGTTTGGGTTAAAACAGGTTTAAATTGAAGAAATGAGGTCGCGGGTACCATTTGGTATGGTTTAGGGTTTTTGTGACTTTCTTTGCTTATAATTTGAATATTATTGATTGGAAATGAAGGAATACAGATCATAGGACTTAAATAAAGGATTATGAATGAGGTTTGATTGTTGGTTTAAGTTAAAAAGGGTTGAAATTAAAAGAATAAGTCATGGCTTGGAATTAGGGCTTGTATAATACTTTTAGGGTTTTCTAGCTTTGTAATTCTTGTACATTGTTACAAAAGGATGGTTAATGATAGATAAAGGTTTGTAAACTCATTTTATGGGTTTATAATGAATCTTGGTTGCTTACTTGAGAACGAGATGGTCTGAAAATGAGTAAACGGGTCAAAATCATAATTAGGGCACAATTAGGGTTTTCTAGATTTGTTTCTTTTATAATTGAAGTAGAATGATGAAATGATAATGGATTATGATTTATAATGTTGTAATTTATGTTATTATAACTTATTTAAGTATTGGTTTAGGTTTACAATGGATAAAAATCAAGAAACGGGTCATGGTTAAAAAACTAGCTTGGTTTTTGGGTTTAGGGTTTTGAGTATAAAAAGATGTATGAAAGCTTATGAATTGAATCATTAGGGTTTACACCTTGTAAAATGAGTGTAGTAGCTTGCTTAAGTGGTGGTGAAGAAATTAGAATGAAAACGGAGGTAAAACGACTATTTTAGAGATCATGCTTAATGACTTGTACATTGAGCTTTTAGAGATTTGTACTTTGAGTTGAAGGGATTTTATATTTCAAATGAGATCTTATATTGCTTGTACATATGCTTTAGTAGCTTGTGCATTCACTTTAGATATTAACCCTTCATGAAATTAGGGTTTTAGAGGCATACGATAACGGTTTAAAGCCCGTTTAGATATAACGTTGTGAATGGTACATTATAGGAATAATGTACTTTGTAATAATGATATTATGATATTGACTTGACATGTTATGATGTTTGCTTGACATAGGATTGTCATAGATAGGTTGCGTGAGCTCGTCTACTTTAGTTATGACATACTGAGATATTGACAATGCAAGTAATGTAATAAAGCGAAAAATTTCCTCGTATAATTGTGATCATATTAAAATAGATTGATTATGCATTTGATGTAAATTCTGGGTTGTTATACGCCATCAAAAATTCTTCTGATGCGGTCGCTTGATCATGCAGGCAGCGTCGTAAATAATCCTAACGCCGTCTCTACCTTTTGTAAGCAATTCTTCAAGCCTTCGTTGTGTAAAGTTGCACTCTTGTCCCGTATCTTCTAAAATAGATCCCAAGTCATGTGTACTTTCTCCAAATGTCTTCCAAGTTCTAAAAATGAAAAAAGAAACGATTAAGCACATATTTTAAGCATTTTTGCATGATTATAGAGGTTAAATGACTCTGAAAAAGTGTATAAAATTACACCTCATCACCCTTATCTTGATGTTTCTCGAATATTCGATAATCATGCAGGAATGAATAATGATGAGACTACTCAAGATGAGAAGGAGCCTATGAAAGATGACGATGATGACATCGGGGATTTAGAAGACTACTTGATTCAAAAAGACCCTCCTTACTATGTTAACGAAGAATAAGAAAGATCCAAGGTGAGAAGATGCAAATTACTTGGAATTCCTACGTAAAGCCACCAACATCCAAATCTGAAAAGTTCGAGGTAGTTAAATACTCGTTCAGACCAGCGGAAGAATATGTCACTATCAAGGAATATGAATATGACATTTTTGTTCAAACCGAAGAAAACGTATCTCAAGTATACCTTGATATTTTTCGCAAGAAGGACGAAGGATGACCCGTGACACGTACCAAGTAGAAGCTTGAGGAAGTCTAACTTAAAGACTTTTCTGTAAAAAAAAGTGCTTTCCATAAGACAACCCGTAATGTAATTTTAATTTTGTTATCGATTTTGTCTTCCCAGGTTATCGATATGGCGTATCCAATTTCATGGATACGACGTAATGACCCAACCTGGACGTTATCATATTATTTTTCCTACACTTTAAAACATTATTGTGAGACTCATCGATACAGTATATTCATAAGTATGAATACAGCGTATTCGACCTTTGACCCGTACTTAGGATTACTTTTAATACAGGTTTCAATATGGCGTATCTTGAAACATGGATACGGTGGATCGACTTCCTATACAGTTTTAGTTTTTAGCTTTTATTTTCTAATTAACGATTATTCGAAGATAGAATTGCATTTGTTTTCTTAATATTAATACAGGAACTTACTAAACAAGATGATGAATTTGGTGTGCTTGTTTTCTGGAATTCTATGTGTCTTGAAGTTATGCTGTCATTCAGACGCCATTATAACACACATTCTTGCTCATATACGCAACATGGAGGATCATACCGAGCAAATCTCAAGAGAGTTTTCTGTTCTAATTCTTTAATTTCCTGTTTTTCATGTTATATTTATACAACGTGGGGTAGGGGAGGAGAATTAGAACACTACTTGTCCTTATTTTTGCATTAATATGCCTAATTTATACTCAAATTTAAAAAAAATTGCATATTTTTGTGAAATTATTAGTTGCATGACCCGCACACATAACCCTTATTTCCATATTGTGAGAATTAAGCCTTTTTTGTTTCCCAATTTATAACCAAAATTCCACAAATATAAGAGTGTGTCGGTTATTGTAGTAAACTTTAGAACTTGGCTTGGTATACTATTCAAGACCACCATAATAAGTACTATTTTATATAGATAGAGTGACCTTTTTAAATTGGTAAATTTTTAGAATTACACCAAAAAGCCTATACATATTGTGATATTAACTAACCACATTGGTTAGTTAATCCCCGTATAAGCCCTTTTGTTTACTCTTATCTTTAGAGTAAGATACCTCTATAAAAACCTTCTGAGCCATTCCTTTTGTTTCTTACACCACCAAATATTTGTTTCGTTACACCTTTACACCTTAGCCTACCCTGCAGATTTAAGTCCTCATTCGGTTGCTAGTTGCTTTAGTGTAAAAGTGTGTATTTCATGTGTTCGTGTGCGTATTTTCTATCTATGGTTACGTCAGGAAATTGCACAATGCAATGGGAATGTGAAAGTAGTGTATTTTTATTTTTTGTGTGTTTACTACTTTCATTAGTATGATCGGAAATAAAATCCAGATTTATCATGTTCGTGAAGTGGTAAAATTTTACACCCAAATTTCGTTTTCTAGTGGTTTGTTTATTAAAAAAGAGAAAAAAAGGAGAGGATTGTAAGATAATCGGTTTGTCTAAACTTAAACGATTTTATTATTTATGATGATCGATTATTCATTGGTACGTGCTATAAACCAATGATGTAAAGTTATGTTGTATATTATTTCTAGTTGGTCTCATTATAAACCACCTTTCTATTTTTTTGTATCAAGTGGTAGATATCGCCACTATTGTTGTATATTATATTATGGATGATTAGGAGTTGGCCATCATGGGAACACCAACTAAGGTTTGTTTTTATTTATCTTTGATAAAGATATCTAGGAGTCTAATTCGTGTCTACCAAAGCATGAGTTTCCGTGTTAAAGCGTGACTCAGTCTATGATTTTGTGTCTTTTTATGGGCATGGTCGGGAAAGTAGCTAGCAACATTGTTCTTTATTTGTTTGGACTTAATCTATTTGTTTTCTTATTTTTATCTACACCAATTATAAATATTTCCCATGCCTAATCTTCTAACCTTCGTTTGCTCGAATGAGGGAGTGAGCACTCTCATGTATCTCATTCATGGATTTGAATGTGTATGTGTGGTTTTGCCGCCCTTATTGGTTTACTACTATTGGTGAAGATTACTAATCCTATTCTTTAGCTTATTCAAGTTAAGGAGTGAGCAATCACAAGTGTCGCGGTCATGGATTTGGGCGTGCATTTGTGGTTTTGTCGCCTTTTCTTGTTGATTCTGAGTTGGTAGATGACATCCTAAAGATCTTCCTGATTTGTTGGGTGACGAGCTTGGATTTTTTTTTTCCTATGATTCGTTCTAGATTGGGAAATTCTATAGTGGGGCAAAGGCAATATTATCCTTTTTGCCCTAACACGTACATTTTGAAGTTTGACAATCTGAGTACAGATTTCTTGAGTTCAGTCTTCAGTTCGTTACCATTTATACGTCCTTCTTCCATTCTCTCAATGCGGTGAAGATAGAGTTTATCTAAATAATTCAAGATATCTTTGACTTGTTTCTCATGATGTTTCAGATACATCTACTTTTTGAACATTTTCATATTTCAAGACTTGAGGAGGATTGAAGTATAAACTAAGGAGACGGTGATACACAAATTACAAGTTTGATTCCGTGATGAATTAAAGAGCGTAGTTGTGGGAAGAATATGCGAGAATGGATTTGCTTCCTATGGTTGTAATAGTTCTTCTGGAATAAAGAATATCGAGGATTAAATAGTAGTGATGGTGGTTATTATAAGAGATTGATTCAATTTGCTGGTGGGGGAGGTAATAGATCTGGTCGTTGAAAATAGGGAATTCCTTAGCATAAAATGCTTGTACGTCCTTCAAACAAGGATTATTGTAGAAAGATATGTACTTACTGGTGGGATATATCATCTGTAGATTTTTCCGAGGAGTTTAAAAGAACTGCTTCCGATAAAGCTGGGAGATAATCCGATGAGACCGAAGTATAGTGAGAATATTCATAGAGGAAAAAAAACAATCCTTCAATTTCAGAAGTAATGTGGTTTTTTTTTTTTTAGGAGAGACATCGTTTTTAACAAACCTAGTTTGTTAATAAACATAAGTTATTTTGTAATAGTTTAATAGATATGTATATTTAACATACTTGTTCCGGAATGTAGTGGCACGGAGTGGACTTTGATAGCTGAAAAATGAAATGTGGTTATTGTTAAAGGTTTTGACACTCTGTTCTCTATATCCATGGCGCTGATACCAATCTGTAAAACACTCCTCAGTTTTACAATATAGCAGCGGGAAGATAATTGGGTATTAATTAATGGCAGACAACAAAATCATAAATCATAGAAAACAACTTTAAAGAGACGTTATTAGAAAAATTTAGTTATCATTCATTATAATCAGGTTTTTACAAATTGGTGGTCCCAAAATCCTAAAAACATCAAGTTTGACTGATAAACACTTCAACCATCTTGAGGTCCATGCCACTCCGATTACCGCAACCTTGACTAAATTCCGGAGATAAGATGCCAAAAAGTCAACACAAACGTTGGTGTGGTATACCATAGGTTTAATATAAACAGTTTGAATAAAAGTCATAGTGTAATAATTGTTTAAACATAATTATTATGATATTGTTATTATACACCCGTTATTAGTAATAATTGCAACGAATACAATTATCATAGTAACAATGTATTATCCCGTTATTGCCTTATTTGGTCTATTTGGTCTTGTCTGGGTATAGTTTGTCTGGTCTAAGTCATGGCACAAAAATGACTTTTTGGTGGGTTTTATATATATATAACTAATATGATGTGAGTATTATATAGGAGATATGGCCTCTCGGTGTAGGTAATTGCCATATACTATGAAATTACAATTTATAAGTGTGTTTGGTTTACCGATCCGGATAACACGAAACAGATTCGTCAATCCCGATAGATCTATCCACAATATTCGCGTTCACCCGTAAGTGATTAATGGTCCATGATAAGAGGGACTTTTGGCATAAAGTAACTTAGACAATAGCTGTAATAGTGTATCAGGATAGCATATAACTTGTAAAAACACTTGTATTCATGGTTTAAGCACGTATAAGTCTTTGAAAAGTATTCACATTGTTATAAGATAAACGAGTATGTAAAAGAGTTTGTAACAAGCATGTATCCCCCTCGCGGGTTTAAAAACATGTATAGAGTAAAGGCGAGGTTATGAACTTCACCTGGTAGGTAGATGTAATAAATATTCTGAAATGAAAGCTGACGACCTTATCACAATCTTAACCGGGGAAGGTTGATATAGTAAAATGATAGTAAACAGCCACGTCACGCAACCTGAGTAAATATGTTGAGTCTTAGGAAGATTGTACTCTAGAACTTTGGTTTAAGAGTTATTAGAGTTTGATGAAGAGTTTGGAATTTTTGTATCACCGTTGGGCCATTAAATTCAGAAGTCATCAGTAAACGTTTTGTGGAGGCTAGGGGCACTTTAAATCGTAAACCCAACAACTCAGTCAGAACGTAATACCAAGATGAAACCTCTTAATATGAAGCTCCCTAGTATTGTGATACGATATCATTGGTTTTAAGTGTTTTATTCAATATCTAGAAAAGTTAAGCACGAGAAGCGTTAATTAAAGTTACGTTAGGTGATGTTTTAAATATGATTTTACACTTTTTCAAAATGTTACATTTTAGACCCTGGGGTTTGGAAAATTGCAATTGCCCTTGGAGTTTGCATTTTTACGACTTTGGTCCTTCAAGTTTTAAAGATATACCAAGTAAACCTTGTACTTTGAAAAGTGACATAATAGACCCCTATAGTTATAACTTTGATAAAATGACACTTTTAGTCCTTTTAGTTATAAGTTTCCGAAAGTTACGATTATATACCCCTTCGCATGGATTTATATTTACAAAAACATGTCCAAATTGCCATGAAAGCTTAGTCTAACATTTTCAATAGTCATTTTAATAAAGTTTTATTATACTAAATTATGTAGTTATAACGCAACAAAGTTTAAAATTAACGATTCGGCTAAGCTTAGGAAGCAATAACGGGTCATTATTTTGGTTTCAAAACGTAAACGCGTAGGTTTTAAGTTCAAATTATTTCATTAATCAATAAAGTGGTTATTTTAACATTATTTAAGAATGCTAGGATATGTTATAACAATATTTAACCATTATAACATTTAGTTTTAAGAAAAACGCGAAATTAGGGTTTCGGGTGTACGGTTTTGGATCAAAATGGAAAATGAGCATGAATTGGGTTATGAAACTTTAACAAGAGTTTATTTATGATCATATAAACATTATAAGGGTGTATTATCAGGTATGAACGCTACTTCAAACGGTCTGCTATAGAAACTGGGTTTGAAGCTTCAATGATCAAAATGGTGGAAATGGGTCGTTTCGGATAGTATTTCCACTCGTACGCCTTGTATCTTTACTCCGGGGCTTCAATTCTTCAAGGATTTACTTCTTGAACTTCTTTAATGATCCTAGGATCATAAAAGGATTGCTTTCTATAAGGGTTATAGAGGAGGAGGTGTGGTGCGAGTTTGAATGAGTGCCCAAGACCCTTATTTATAGCATTTCCAACCCTTAGAGGCCAAGAAATCTTAGTGATCAGGTTATGACACATGGGAGATGATGTAGAGAGTATAGGGGCTGTGTTGGAGAGGCTATGGTGCAAGGTGAAGGTTGATGGAGGTGGTTTTGGTTCTTGTGGTGTCCGCGGCTGATTGGAGCAAAAAGAAGGCCATGTGCCTTTAATTTCGACCAAGAGAAGGTTCAAGCAGGTAGGTGAGCTGCTACAAGGTGTCTAGAAGGAGTTTATGCAAGTGCCTTGAACATGGATAGGGCTAAAATGGGTTAAAGAAGCCAAAAATGGGGTGCGGGTCTGTTTTAAACTCAGCATGGTTTTCACAAGTTTTCTTTGCTTAGATTTCGTATATAATGATCATGGATGGTTAGAATGTGTTACCAAGGTCTGTAAATAAGTTTATTAGCAAAGTTTTGCATTTGGTTTGGGTTAAAACGGGTTTAAATTGAAGAAATGAGGTCGCGAGTACCATTTGGTATGGTTTAGGGTTTTCGTGACTTTCTTTGCTTATAATTCAAATATTATTGATTGGAAATGATGGAATATAGATCACAGGACTTATATAAAGGATTATTAATGAGGGTTGATCGTTGGTTTAAGTTAAAAATGGTTGAAATTGAAAGAATAAGTCGTGGCTTAGAATTAGAGCTCGTATAATACTTTTAGGGTTTTCTAGCTTTGTAATTCTTGTACATTATTGAAGAAAGGATGGTTAATGATAGATAAAGGTTTGTAAACTCATTTTATGGGTTTACAATGACTCTTGGTTGCTTACTTGAGAATGAGATGGTCTAAAAATGAGTAAACGGGTCAAAATCATAATTAGGGCACAATTAGGGTTTTCTGGATTTGTTTCTTGTATAATTGAAGTAGAATGATGAAATGATAATGGATTATGATTGATAATGTTGTAATTTATGTTATTATAACTTATTTAAGTATTGGTTTAGGTTTACAATGGATAAAAATCAAGAAACGGGTCATGGTTTAGAAACTAGCTCGGTTTTTGGGTTTAGGGTTTTGAATTAGGGTTTTGAGTATAAAAAGATGTATGAAAGCTTATGAATTGAATAATTAGGGTTTACACCTTCTTAAACAATGATTGTAGTAGCTGCTTAAGTGGTGGTGATAGAATTAGAATGAATATTGGAGGTACAAACGGCACTATTGTAGAGTATCATGTTATTGACTTGTACATTGAGTTTTTTGAGATTTGTTACTTTGAGTTGAAGGGGATTTTTATGTCAAATGAAATCTTATATTTCTTGTACATATGATTTAGTATCTTGTGTATTCACTTTAGATATTAACCCTTCATGAAATTAGGGTTTTAAAGGCATACGATAACGGTTTAAAGCCCGTTTAGATATAACGTTGTGAATGGCTACTTCCAACCCCACCATATAGGTATAAATGTACTTTGTAATAATGGGAAATATTTTGATATGACTTGACATGTTATGATGTTTGCTTGACCATAGGTTTGTCATAGATACGGTTGCGTGAGACTCGTCTACTTTAGTTATGACATATGAGATATGACAATGCAAGTAATGGTAATAAAGAAAAAAATTTCCCGTATAATGTGTTCATAGTATAATAGATTAATTATGCATTTGATGAAAATTCTGGGTTGGTTAGTTTCCACCCCATTAATGAAATCTCGTCCTGAGATTTAATTGAAAGATGATAGTGATAGATGTAGGTACTGGGCATGATTTTGATTTTTTTGTTTGGTTTAATCAAGGTCTCAAGTCCACGTGTGTGATGCATTTTTTTTATATTTATGGTACGTACATTATATCATTAGTTACCTCCTTTTCAACAGGTCTACTTATTTTCATAGATTATTACCTCTTGATGCCAGTCAATAGATTTTCTCTAGATCATGATAGTATCTGGGTGAATAATATTCTTCGATTTACGGGAAACCTGTGGGTTTATGGCCTACTTTGCTATTTGCCACTCTAATCGTAATGAATTGTTATTCGTTAACCTTTAAAATGTCAACATCGAGTAAGAATGCTATCCACAAGTCTATGTTAAAAATTTTTCTTTAATTAGGTGGCTATTGATATTTCATTTGACTTTGCATAATTCTCTGTGTGTTTCCTGGGTTTTTACGTTATAAGAATATATCAGTGTATTTTAGGTTTAGTAGAATTATGGAATGAGTAATGTCTTGGTTTGATTATGAATTTGTATGTGAGTTGCTTATCAAGTGTGACATCAGATTATTGATATGAAACAGATGATGAGGGTATTGAAGGTTTGTTGGTGTTTCGAGGTTGGGTGGGGGGGGTAATATTTTAGGTTGGTTTGTTTAGTGGGGGGGGGTAGGTGGGGATTGTGTATGGTTGAAGTGTGTTTGTGGTTGTTTGGTGGATGGGGTATTTTATGTTGATTGGATTAGAAGGGAGTTAAGGTGTAAGGGTGTTAGGATTTTGGGACTGGGTTGGGTGTCTGTGAAGGTGGCATTGGTTGTTTGATGGATTTAGGATGTGCTTTAGTAAGATGATAATAAGTTCCCGTCGTACCTCCTCTTTATTATATAACATGATATGAAATGGTAATGTGTAAGGAAAAATGATATGTTCATGAATATAATGGTTAGATAGTATTGTGATGTTGTTTGTATGACGACCCATTTATAATACACGGATGATTATTTTATGTGTCAAAGGTTATAAGGTGAGTATTTCAGAGTTGTAAATGGTTAGATTATTGTCGAGTTTTTCGATTTAAATACAGTTTAACATAATGTATGGAATTTTATACTTTTTTTAGTCTTGGAATTTGGCTTTAACAAAGTTCGTATATCTTCTTTTTTCTGTGTAGTTATTTATTTTTGCTAAGGATCTTGTAGTTGGATAAAAGAATAGACGCACAGTGTAGTGGATGCTTGATGTGGCAGGAGTTTTGTTGAGATGTTGTCTCGTGGCGGTTGGTTTAGGGGTTGTGAATCGCGATGGTGGGGAGTGTGGGTTCCATTGAGTTACTAAGGGTTTATTTTGACTTTGATCTTCTATTAAGGCATTCAGCGACGGTACAGTGGGGCACAAGCGGCTGTGGGGAGAGGTGGTGATATGATGCGTTTTGGTCCATTGCTAATTACCACAGGCTTTCACAAAGTTAGGGTGTCCTGTGTTGGTGGGGTGAGGTGTGGGGGGGAGGGCCTGATGTGTCTTGTTTCTAAGTATGCTTTCCTGTGACCTTGTTGTTTGCTTTTGAGCACTGATTCGCATAATGTCCTTTTTTTCCACAGGCATTACAAGTTACGGATACCGATTATAGATTGTTTCTAGTGGTTTTGTTTCTGTAGTTCTTGGTCAGATGACCTATTCTGTTGTAAGTCCGGCACTTGACAGTACAAGGACCTATGTGATGTGGGGTGCATCTTTCACACAAAGGACGGTTTCCAGTATATCCGTTGGTGGCAGTATAAATCTTGAAGGTTTCTTGTCTTCTATTCTGCTATCGGTGGTAATCATTGTTACGGTTGTTTTCGTTGTAGTTATTCTGATAGTTGTTGTTGACGATGTTTCTTTTATCCTCAAGCTTTTGTTTGTGATCATTGGTTTCTTGTACAGAATCATGCTTTATTATCTGATCCATTAACCTCTAGGATATGTTGATGGCTTCCTCCAAAGTTTGAGGCTTCGAGGCAGTAACGTTTCCTTCAATGCTTTGCGGTAGTCCCCCGATGAAAGTTTCCATAAGTTTCTCAGAATTCGGCACCATGTTTGGACATAAGATTGTTAATTCTTGGAATCTTCTAATATAAGTCTTGAGATCACTTCCATTTACAGTTAGACCATAAAATTCATCTTCCATTTTCTTGATCTCAGTTCGAGGACAATACTTGTTTGTCAGAAGCCTTTTTAACTCAGTCCAGGTGATTTGATTAGCTTGCTCTATTCCCATAGGTTGGGCATGTGCATTCCACCAGGATAAGGCATTATCAGTTAAAGTACCAGTAGCAAATGTCACTTTGTCTTCCTCGGCACACTTGCTACGAGAAATCACTGACTCAGTACGTTCAAACCAGCGAATGAGGTCAACAGCTCCTTTTGTACCATTGAAGTAGAAAGGTTGACAGTTTATGAATTCTTTGTAGTTTCCTCTTTTTGCTACAGGAATTTCTCTGGGTTCAGTGTTCCTATTGGAATTGTCGGAAGTTGCCATGGCAGCAGCTTGTGCTTTCAGAGCTGAGGAGATGCCATCATTAATCAGTTGCCGGATGGCATCCAAAGTTATGACTGGTGTTTCAGATGTTGACGTCCTTTTGGGAGGCATTCTATCAACAAAAGATGATACGTAGTAAGAATGATATCATAAGTTTTGAAAAGTAATAAAAGAGAATGTGATGCTTAAAATGCTTAAAGGAAAATGCTTATTTTTGAATTTTTAAGCACTTAGAGGTTATGATAAAGACGGAAATAATGACGCAAATGGTGGAAATGATGATGAAAGAGAGATAAGTTGGAAACAATAAGGTATGAAACGGGATTGCCTTTATAAATAACTTGCCTTTTCACTGTACATAGTCAAGATTTGACAAGCGTTTTTATTTATACCACACATCCCGTGGCTTAGGATAAAGCTATAACTAGTTTAAGAGTTTGATGATTTTGAGCTGGTAGATGACATCCTAAAGATCTTCCTGATTTGTTTGGTGACGAGCTTGGATTTTCTCAATGATTCGTTCAAGATTGGAAATTCTGTAGTGAGCAAAGGCAATCTTATCCTTTTGCCCTAACCGCTTCTTTTGAAGTTTGACAATCTGAATACGGATTTCCTTGAGTTCAGTCTTCAGTTCGTTACCATTTATACGTCCTTCTTCCATTCTCTCAATGCGGTGAAGATAGAGTTCATCTAAATAATTCAAGATATCTTCGACTTGTTTCTCATGATGTTTCAGATACATCTTATCTGAACATTTTCCTATTTCAAATACTTGAGGAGGGATAGAAGTATAAACTAAGGAAGACGGTGATACCAAATTACAAGTTTGATTCCGAGATGAATTAAATAACGTAGTTGAGGAAGAATATGGAGAATGGATTTGCTTCCTAGGTAGTAATAGTTCTTCAGGAATAAAGAAATATCGAGGATTAAATAGTAGTGATGGTGGTAATATCAGAGATAGAGTCAAAATAGCTGGTGGAGTAATAGGATCTGGTGATGAAATAGGGAATTCCTTAGCATAAAATGCTTGTACGTTCTTCAAATAAGTATTATTGTAGAAAGATGAGAATACTGGTGGGATTATATTATCTGTAGAGTTTTCCGAAGAGTTAAAAGATTTTCTTTCCGATGAAGGTGGGAAATATCGATGAGACGAAGTTTAGTAAGGAATATTATAGAAGGAAAAAGCATCCTAAAATATCGAAAGTAGTGTGGTGGGAGAAAACTTCATTCTGATAACAACCCAGTTTGTAATAACTTTAAAGTTATTTATGTAATAGTATAATTTGATATGTAATCTTTACGTACTTGTTCCGGATTGTAGTGGCCCGGAGGACTCTTGAAGGCTGAAAAATGAATGTGGTTTATAGGTTAAAGGTTTTTTGACCTTGTTCTCTATAACCATGGCACTCGATAACAATCTGTAAAACACCCCCATTTTTACAATTATTAGGAGGGAACGCTAATTTTAGGGTATTACTTCATTGGATACAACAATATAATCATAAAAATGACTCAAAAGAGGAACATTGTTGGAAAAATTAGTTATCATTCATTATAATTAGAGTTTTTACAAATGCAGGTCCAAATCTAAACATTTTGTATGAATGATATACACGTTCAGCCTTCTTCGAGTCCATTCCTATCCGTACCGCATCTTGCTTAATTACGTGAGGATAAACATGCTATAAAGTTCAAACACAAAGGTTGAGTGAAATTCATAGGTTTGAAATGTAATAATTAAATACAAGTTATCATAATTGAAATATTGGTATTATAAGGATAATTATCATGGAGATCTGTATTATTATGGAAAATAATTAAATTCAAGTTATCATAATGTTTATAATTGCATCGAAAATACATTTATTATAGAAATATCAGGGTAACTTTATTATTGTACCTAAGCCATGACATCATTACATTTAAAGGAAAATCACCGTAGTGATGTTGGTTAGGGTCCAGATTTTTACTCAATGGAATTGGTTACTTGCAAAGGTCACACGTTTAGGACAAATATTTGCGTTTGGCTACCCCAAGCAATGGGTTATTACCAAGGGAGCGTCCACCCCCATTTAGATCTATTCACAATATTCGCGTTTCACTCGCAATGCAGGTTAATTAATGATTCATGATATGGAAATACTGGCACTAGAAGCTACTTAGGCAATAATATATCTGGATAGCATACATTATATCGGTTTTAAGTTCTTGTATATATTAAAAATAATTGAGCACGTATCCCCTTCGCGGGTTTATAAAACATTCAAAAGATTAAAAGGCGAGGCTATGAACTCATAATATCGGTTTTAAGTACTTGTGTATATTAAAAACAATTGAGCATGTATCCCCCTCACGGGTTTATAAAAAATTAAAAAGATTGAAAAGCGAGGCTATGAACTCACCTGGTAGGTAGTTGTAATAAATATTCTGAAATGAAAGTTGACGACCTTATCACAATCTTAACTGGGGAATGTTGATATAGCAAAATGATAATAAATAGCTACATCACGCAACCTGAGTAAATATGTTGAGTCTTAGGAAGATTGTACTCTAGAACTTTAGTTTTAAGAGTTATGAGTTTGATTGAAGAGTTTAGAATTATTGTATCATTATTCGGGCCATCATAATTCAGAAGTCATTCAGTAAACATTTGAGGAGCTAGGGCACTTTAAATCGTAAACCCAACAACTCAGTCAGAACGTAATACCAAGATGAAGCTCCATAGTATTGTGATATGATATCATCGGTTTTAAGTTTT
>BQNB010012203.1:39998-79706 GCA_026074375.1 Tanacetum coccineum | reverse complement strand
TGCTTTTAGACTATTCTTACTATATATTTGATATTTTATTATATTATATATATTTTAAGGTGTAGTTTGAACGGATCATTACCTTATTGCCGTGAAGTCCCTACTTATCATGAACCGTTAATTGCTATTGTAGTAAGCGCGAGTGTTGTGGATAGACCTATCGGGACTGACAATCCCCACCTTACTTGGGTCACTAGTTTGATTGGGTGCATTTAACATTGAGAGGTGTTAGGTTGTTGGCAAGCATCCTATATTCTGATTGGGGCACAAATCTAGTTAAGGCTTCGGGGTCATGAGCTTAGTGCAATAATACCTGTTATATATTTAGACTTGGTGAATGTGTTTCTCTTGTCTACCTTACTTGTTTTGGACTTCGGAATACGTACTTAGTCCACCATTACTTCGATCTTGTGGTCCACTACTGATTTAAATACTTCTTGATTTGATGAATCACTACTTGGATTTTGGATGGATTTCGGAAATAACACTTTTAAATGTTGTAACGCTACTTTTCTTCTGAAATATTTCTTAAATTATTTCAATACTGCTTTTTACTTAAACCTATGAATTCACCAACATTATTGTTGACGTTTTAGCATGTATTTTCAGGTTACTATTTTGCTAGTGGAGCATTGGGAGCATTCGAGTCGCGCGGATATATATATTTTTGAAGGCTTAATAACTTAAGTACTATTTGACAAACGTTTTGACAATGTTTTCTAATACATTATAAATGAAACCTGTGCAACTCTGATCTTTTATTAAATAGAATATGACTTTATTTAAAACGTCCATTTTAAGGTCGTTTTCCGTGACTTGTGTTTTGTGCCCTGAAGTAGCACCCCAATGTTACCTTTCCGCTGCGTTGTCCTGATTTTTGGGGGTGTTACACTTGTTGAAAACAAGCTGGTAAAACCCATAAGCCCTTTTATTATTGGCTTATCATCCATAATAAAGCTTATACTTAATTTTGAGGTATTTTAGGTGAATGACTTATTCAGTTAAGCTTTAAACAAGCTTAACTGAATAAAAGCTAGCTTATTAGGTTATTCAGAGCTTATTAAGCTTATTAGGTAGTATATAAACACATTTTAAGTAAATTTGTATAAAAGAAACACTAGAATTCAAAACACAATTTAAATGAAACTGGATTTTTATTAATATCAAAAGAGATTAAAAGGCTTTTAAAAGGAAATTACATTAATAAAAAGACAATAAGCTAAAATTACACTAAATAAGCTACTAAAAACTACTTAAGCTAGATATCTCCTTCTGTGTGAGTGACAGCTTTATTTATAGGCATGAGAGGAAGGATCTAGAAGGGGAGGAGCGTCCTTGAGCTTCATTCTTGGCCATTGATTCCAAATCCATCTGTATGAGCCCTTGGATTGCCTCCACGCATCAATAGCCAATAGGAATGCTGGGAATTGCCAGCGTGGCTTAAAGGTGTGTCAGATGTGAGCCACGTTGGCTTCTAAAAGTATTGGAGTGCGTGGGTGAATAGGATTTTACCCTGTGTATTTGTTTGTGTGTGAAAAAAGGAGGGAAGGGGGGAAAGAGATAAACAGTAAAACGATTTATCATTTTGACCATTCTTTTACTTGGACTTTTACCCAGGAATGAATTGGTTATGGGTTTGGTCTTTGTTTTCTTGGGCCAGGAATGGGTAATGGTTAAATGGATTTTGGACATGATTAATGGACTATTTGATTTAGGCTTAAGTTTTAATCATTCAATTGATAATGGCTAACCCGGCCCATGAAACGGGTACGGGTTGGCCCATTAAAATTGAACACGCCTTCGGCTTCACTTTTCTCACGTTCTTGTAATCCCGTGCTCAGGTTTTGTCCAATTTGGCTTCATTTTTGTCCCTTTTTGAATATCCGTTACCTGCATAATACATTTGACAAAACACACATATACAATGTATTTTCATGTATATTTGGTCTTTTAAGCTCATTTTAATAAAGAAAATTGATATGTGATTAAACACCTATCACTCATTCACTGGCTTGCCAGCAAGATCATGACCTAAGTTGTTTGGAGGAACCATGGGTGTTTTCACTGAGTAACTATCAGAAATTTCATATTTCTTGAGTAAGTTCCTAGTGTACTATTCTTGGCAAATGGAAATTCCTTTGTTATCCTGCTTGATTTATAGTACAAGGCAGTAGGTAAATTCTCCCATCATACTCATTTCAATTTTCTTTATCATTAGTTTCTCAAACTGTTTACAAAGTTTATAACTTGTTTAGCCAAATATAATGTCATCTACATACACCTGAACAAGGAAAAAATCTCCGTTTGATTTATAGATAAACAGTGTGTTATCTATTCTTCCCCTGGTAAACTTATTTTGAATAAGGAAAGTAGAGAAAGTCTCAAAACATGCCTTTGGTGCTTGTTTCAGTCCATAAAGGGCTTTGTCAAGCTTACAGACATAGTCAGGGAACTCACTACTTTCAAAGCCAGGAGGCCGTTTGACATAAACTTCTTCTTTTAGTTTACCATTTAGAAAGGCACTTTTGACATCTATTTGGTAAACTTTGAAGTTCATATATGTGGCAAAGGCAAGGAATATCTTGATGGCTTCTATCCTTGCTACTGGTGCAAAGGTTTCATCATAGTCAATTCCTTCTTCCTGACTATAACCTTATGTAACCAGTCTTGCTTTATTTTTGGTAGTTATACCATGCTCATCTTTCTTATTCCTGAATACCCATTTGGAGCCTAAGGCCATTTTCCATAAGGGAGTAGAACAAGAGTCCATACCTTATTTCTATAAAACTGATTTGGTTCTTCTTGCATGGCATTAATCCATCATGGGTGCTTCAGTGCCTCAGACACCTTTTCAGGTTCTATTTCAGAGAGAAAGTCAGCAAATAGACATCCACTAGTTGAGGCAGCTATAAGCTTGGCAGCCATGCTTCTTGTAAGCATGCCTTCACCAGGATCACCAATGATGTTCACAAGTTCAATGTGTTGATCTTTTGACCATCTATCCTGAGGAGCAGGATGAAAACTTATAGAGGCTTGATTGGATATGTGAGACTGAGGGACAACAAGAACTGAAGATTCATTGATTAACACTGAGATTTCAGTATTGTTTCTTGATGGTCCTTCAGTGTGTTGGGTGGTGATTTGTTCATTCTGAACATTTTTCTCATGAGTCCTTTTAGTGTTGATTAGGTTAGGAGGACCTTCATTATCCTTAGTGAGAGGTATATCAGACTCGTTTGGAGCAATCACTTCAGGGACAAGGTTTTCGTAGGTAAGTTCAGTGAGTGAATGTCCATGAGGAATCACATAGTATGAGACATCAGAATCTACTTGATATTGTCTAGATAGGTCATCCTCATAAAGAAATTCATCAGGAGGATATCTAGAGGAATCATCAATTCTAATCTCATCATGTGATGTATTAAACCTGATGGCTTCCATACTCTTATCAAATGTCACATGATAAGTCTCCTCAACTTGTTGTCTTCTTGTGTTGAAGACTCTAAAAGCTTTTAAGGCAAAAGAATATACTAAGAATGACCATCTTGCTTAGCATTCAAATTTGCCTAGAGGATCCTTATGATATGAATATAAAAAACCCCATAAAAAAAAATCAATGGGGGAATCCAAACCACATGACATAATAGCTGATAATCTGGGTTCTTTCTCTGAATATATCATAGGGAGTCTTATCATTTCTTTTGACAATAATTGATCTATTTTGGGTATAACAAGCTATTCTGACTCCTTCAGTCCAAAAGTGTTTAGACAGTACTGATCTATTCAGCATTGTTCTAGCATCCTCAATGAGAGTTCTATTCTTCCTTTTAGCAACACCATTTTGTTCAGGTGTATAGGGAGAAGAGAAGTTTTGAGAAATTCCTTTCTCATCACAAAAACTCTCAAGCTCATGATTTCTAAACTCAGTTCCTTTATCAGTTCTGATTTGTTTGACTTTCACATCATTTTGGTTTTCTACCATCCTGATAAAAGACATAAACATTTTAGGTGATTGACTTTCTTTGAGTAAGGGAACTATGTGTACATTGAGTACTCATCTACAATGACTAGGGTATATTTCTCATGATTTATGGACATTGGACTTACTGGTCTAAATAGATCCATGTGAAGAAGATGCAAACGCTTCATGATAGAGAAGTTTTGGTTAGTTTTGGATGAAGCTCTATGGTACTTCTCTTTTTCACATGCTGGGCAAGGTTTATCCTTTGAATAAACTAGGGAGAGAAGACCAAGAACATTGTTTTGTTTTGAAAGTTTATTAATGTTCTTAAAATTGAGATGTGATAGTCCTTTATGCCATATCCAGTTTATACTCTCTGAGGCTTTACAAAAGAAGCAGGCTCCATTTGGAGTTAGTGATGACATGTCAAGGACATATACATCATTCCTTCTAGGTGCTATCAGGACAATTTCTTTGTTAGCATTAAAGAATGTTCCTTGCTTATCATCAAATTATACAATATACTTAGCATCACAGAGTTGACTAATGCTAATTAGATTGTACTTAAGACCATTTACAAAGGCTAATTTAGTGAAAATAATACCCTCGCAGTTTATTAAACCATATCCCTAAGTAATACAAGATGATGTATCACCAAACACTACCTTAGGACCTGGTTGCTTTACATATTTGTGCATATAACTCTTGACACCAGTCATACTCCTTGAGCATCCATTGTCTAGGTACTAGATAGGCTCCCTGATGTGTCTCTACACAAATAATAAACTTAGGTTAGTTTCTTTTGTGAATCCACTTTTTGGTGGGCTCCCTGGCCTTTGTAGCCTAAGTTTTCTCACCTCTTTTGAAGTGAACAAATTCATTATGGTCAGTGGTAAAGTGTGCAGTGCTTCCACAGGTATTACACTTTACACCAATTGAAGACTTACTAGACTGAGAGGACTTAGCTAGTACTCCTCCTCTAATATGAATAACACGACTGTGTCCTGAGGTAAAGTGATCATAACTTCCACAGATTCCACACTCAGGGTAGTTTCTACAATCATCAGGTTTGTGATTATTGAAACCATAATGTGTGCACGGTGGGAAAGGCTTTGCCTTTGCTTTTAGGGTCTGCTTGGAAGGAGATGCATACTGATAAGGCTGAGCCTTGTAGTTCTCACTCCTTTTTAGGGAAGCCGTATACATCTCATGATCTAAGGTCCTATGATCCTCCCTTTTGCATATCAAGCAGTAGAGAATCCTATAGCAATCATCAGTTGAGTGATTGGTATAGTGACAGTGTTCAAACTTAAGTTGTGGTTTTTGAATAGGCTTGGGCCTGAGTGACTTTGATGAGCCAGTATTCTAAACTTTGGTTTAGAATCTTTACTTATTTTTGATAAGTCAACTGACTTAGATGACTCAGTCTGTTGAATCTGTGAATTCGATTCTTGAGTCTTTTGGGTAGAATTGACCTTTTTATCAATTAACATCTGAACAAGTTTAGTTAATTCATTTATCTTTGATTCTTGTTCAATGTCCTTGACTTCAATAGGAACTGAAGGTGTGGTTGGCTCAATTTTACTAACAATGACAGTTACTGAAACACTCTTGTTTAAAGAATCCTATGTTTTAGGCTTTGTATGCTTCATGATACCTAAGCCTGGTCTCCCTTTTGGAGAGTGGGTTTGAAAGGTCAGTGGCATTACCTTTGAGCTTGGTGAAGCTCTCTGATGATTTTTTAGGGGAGGTAGAGGAGTAAGGGATTCCATCTTAGAATCTTTGGATGATTTAGGGGTATTTGATGTTTCAGTGGGTTTAAGAGACTCATTTACAGCTTAACTTTCAGTGAGTAGAATTCTTCCAGTATTAAAGTTTAGAAGTCTGCTTTCAGGGTTGAGTCTCTCAACCCAATCTTTGGTTTTTGAGACCATCTAATGGTCATACCCCATGGGAGCAGGAATGAAAAGATTTTCATTTTCATTCATTTTTAATGATGATTCAATGAGCATTTCACCACCAATAACTTTCTTATTTTGGTGAGGAATTTGCTCACTAATGCATTGACTAACCTTTTTTGAGCTAGTTAGCCATTTTTCATTGATCTTTTTCTCCTCTTTGAGTTGTTCTTGAAGAGCATGAGTTAACTTAGTAAGTTAAATCTTTTGAATTTGAAAAGTAATAGCATCAAGCTTGGCTTGTTTTGGGACTAATAGTTCATCTCTACACTTGTTTAATTCAAAAAAAAATTTGTTATACTTAGAAAGTAAGTTTAATCTTTGCTCTTCAACTAACTTGAGATCAATGTTGATATATTTGAGATAATTTTTCCAATTGACATCTTCATCCATAGAGAGAAGAATATTTACCTTTCTCGAGGTGATGTCAATCCATTCACCATTACGAGCATGATTCTTTCCAACAGTGAGCTCGTTATCAGTACCTTGATTTGAGTGACTTCTTCATCATCTGAGACCTCTTCCTCATCCCAATCAAAGGTTTTAGCAACTAAACTTTTGTTCTTTGGTTGGAAGGTCGTTGGGGTCTAAGACGTAGAGGGATTTGCCTCAAGTAGTGCAAGTTTAGCTTTCATTTTCTTGTACTCAGCCATGTAGTCTTTCTAAACTTTTGGATCAGCCTGACTAGTTGAGTTTTAAGAAGATTGAATAAGTTTTGGAGTAAACTTGGGTTGAAAGACTTTTGACACTGATGAATAACCAGTCACTGGTGATTTGTAAGAGGGTTCAGACGTTTTAGAAAAGCAGTCTTTTGCAAAATGACCTTTTTTGCCACATTTGTAACATTCAGTGTTTTCATTTGCTTTTTGACTAGAAAAATTATTTCTTTTTATAAAATGCTTTGAATTTGCCAAAAGGGCTCTTTTATAAAACTCAATATCTAAGTCTCTGAGATATTTCTCACTAGACCTTTCATCTACCTCATCATTAGAATTTTCTTGGAAATCCTATATAACATTGTTAGAAAATAAGCCAGTATAAATGGCAGCGCTTGAGGGAGTAGTTATGAGGGCCTTTTTGGACTCAGGATACCTTTTTTGGTTTAGGTTTGTCGGTAACCCGTAATCACTTCACTTTCATTACTTGGAACACGAATTAAAAAAGAAAATAGAAAGGATATATGAAGAAGAGTAGAGAGATGTTAGAGAGAGAAACTAGAGAGAGAAAAAGATGGTTGATTTCATATGAAATATGTGTGTTACAAATGAGACCAACACCTTCTCCATCCTTGGAGAGGGTATTTATAGTTAAACCATGAGGCTTACACGCCTATGGTATTTCTACGGGCCGGGCTCAGGATTTCTTGGGCTTACGATCAATACACGTGATTGATTAGCTTACATAAATGAGCCCGTTTACCCGTTCTAGCCTATTACAATGTTACATAATTGAATGATCGAGACTTAATATTCTTAATGAACGAACTTCATTGTTCGACTTAATATTTGAGGCTAACAATCTCCCCCGAAGTGAGTTCATTGTGACACTCCTTCGTGAGATCAATCAGATTGCTTTTGTCATTAAGAGCTTGTGATCTTTGTCTTTGTCTACGTTGTAGGATTGTTCCTTCATGCTATGTGATCTTTGATCTTGAGCCTTTGTCATTGTCTTTTGACTTCGTCATTACGTCCGAGATCTCTAAATCTTTTCCTTGTTTGTCTTGATTGTCTTTGCCACCTTGCGATCTTGTGTCTTGACCAACATGCTCATACTTTGCATCATCTTGAAAGCTTGCTAACAATCTCCCTAGATAGACTTGATATCTTGAAGGAATATCTTGTATATCAGGGTTTACGGAAGTCTTTATCTTTAATTCTCGAGCTTTCTTGATTCTTGAATCTTGATGCTTATAGTATGTCTTTTTAGTTTGAGCATGAGCATGTGGTAATGAATCTGACTTCAGCTAGAATAGGACACCACCACCACCGTATAACCTGCAAGTTAACGTTAGTGATAATCAACAAATATGGACGAGAGTGTCTTTGTCACTTCGTCGAATACGGTTGCAATAACCACGGTTCCCCGTTAATCAGTATAAATACTGCCTATGATCAGAGAGAATTCAAATGAATCTTCCTGACAGGGTTTCGCAGCTGCACTAGCCGTTCTCGTTACCGGAGCGTCTCAAAGCAGATAACACGGTAAGAGTGAATCAGATAGTTACTATCTTTCTGATTGAACTGTCAATTCATTTACTGGAACAAGTTTGATTCACATTGAATCGCACCATCGTTGCTTTCCAGTTGACACAATTTTGATTCATATAGAATCGCGCAAGTCACCTACCAAGAGCTTGTTTGATGTTGGCTCAAGCAGGATTTCCATCTTTACTGTGAATACTTAATTATCACTCGGATGTTCTGGCAAAATCACAAGGACAATGCGTAGGACTCTTGTTAGCAGCTTGTGAACTTATTGGTGTTCAACAAGTGTTTGTAATGGAATGTGTCCTAATCAGATTTATTTTATTGATCTCTTGGATCTAGACTCGATTAGTGCATTTTGGTTTTAGTACTCAGAAACTGGAGCAGACTGCCACCTATTTAATATTAACTAACTCGGAGTGAGAAAGTCAATAGAATTCATGTGTATCTCTGTGAAAAATGAGACAAGTTTCTGTTGAGAGAAACTCGAATGGCCGGGAAGGGTTATGCATTGCATCATTGGGTCCATGATGTCGTCTTCAGTATCAGAATTCATCTTTGTGGAAACCAATAGATTATGTGTTGACCCGGTTTCTGCCTAAGGTGTAGGGAAGGCTGCTTTGTTTTTACCCTTTATCCATATATTTCTTTTTCATTCTTCAACCCCTTTAATGCTTACTAAGACGTCATTACTAACACCTTGTTGTGATTGTTCTAGTGTTAGCTCGATCTTAGTTGGCATTATTCCCTTAACTCATTCATCTCCAATCATACCTAAGGACTGCTATTTCTAACTATGGAGTGTCCTTGGGTAGATCCCTCCGGTTTTGGTTGGATCATAGGACTAATTCCTAACCTAACCACCTTATGACTTCAGAATCGTCATGAATTAAGATGTTGTTGGGTATGAGATCGTAACCATAAAACCTTTTTCGAGGAACATAAACAACACTTTGAGTCGATTAGATCACTTATTATTTTCAAGATCACATTTTAATTACATTTCTCCCCTTATTTTAAATACTAATTCACTTAGTTTTTGAAATACTTTGTGATTAAAATTTGTCATGAAAATTCTGTGGAGAAAAACATATTATCAGCATGAATTCTGTAGAACATTAACTTGCTCCTCCTCAATTTTACATATGTTTGACACCAAAAAAAATGATACAAAGTTGCAAAATGAATATAAACTTGAGGGTTAGCATTGTTGAGCACACAAATTTAAAAGATTATGAATTTTTATTGAAGAATTCTTGAAAAATTGTGCTCAACCACTAAATCATCTTATAACATACAATCTATTGAGTAGTCATTATTATTCCTGATTTGTTATTAAGATATTAGTGTAAATGTTTTGAATACCGAAAGAATTTAAGAATAGTATCCAAAAACATTAAAACATTTGTTTTTTGAAAAACTCCCCCTCAAACATTGACTCATTTTGAAAATGATACCAATTATAGAAGAATTTTCTTGTAAAACTTTATGAGGGAAGGAGTGTTGAACACACAATTTTGAAAGATTATGAATCGTCAGTGAGAAATTCTTGAAAAATTGTGTTAAACTTTTTGAAAAACCAAATGTTAGAAGACTTCTCTTCTAACGCTAAGGATAAGCGCACTAAAATGTACACTCTCCTTTGTCGTTCGGGTCTGAGTTGCAATCTAAGAGTGATTACAAGTCATAAAGAAAAATAGAAATGACATGTTTTGAAAGCATTTGAAACTCTTGCTCGAACTTCATTTACACGCCCGTGTCGATGTTAATCAACATTTCTAGGTACGTTATTGTTATCGATTCCAAGAGACATGTCGAGAAGATTCTTTTTGGATATTTTTGATTTTTTGATTTTGTATTTTCTTTTTGAAATTTTATATTTTTATATTTTTCTTTTTTTTTTGAAAAATATTTACATGTTATCCTCAGCAGTGATTATTGTAGTTGGAGTGATCAGTTTTGTTGTAGATTGAGCAGTCGCTGAAGGTGGTGTGTCTTGTTGTGTAGAATTGTCGGTATGAGAAGAAGATTTGTTCACACATGAAGTACCTGCAGTGAAAAATTCATCGTACAAATGACCGAATAGAAGATCTAACTTTTGTTTTGATGAAGTTGTTGTATCTGCTGAAGTAGCAACTTTTGGAACCAGCTTTGAACTAGATGGTTCATTGCTGTAGTCGTGAATTCTAAGTTCTAAACTGTTATGATCAGAAGTCATTACTTGTTCATCATATCATAATTCCTTGATGCCTTGGTTTCTGAGATATCAGTCTTTTCAGCAACCAAACTCTGAGTCCTTCCTTTTTGGGATTGAAAGATGTTCTTGCACTTAAGTTAAGAGTACCTGCAATGACATCAAGAGTTTGTTCGTATTCATATTGGTTAGTGATTTCTTCATTTGAACCATTTATGGGTTCACTGTCAACCTTGGTTGTGCTAGATGTGAATATCTTTCCAGTAGGAACCCACCTAAGACCAACTGTCTTGAAAATTTTACCCGTCGGTTTCCACCTAAGACAAGATCTAGGAGTCATTGTTTTCTCATGCACAACGGAAGTCTTTTTGATTGAAAACCTATGTCCTTTTGGGATCTGTCTTTCTGGTTTCTTTGCAACACTTATTTGCTCTACGGGTTTGTTTATGTTCGTTGTCTTATTGGATGGAACCTTAGCACGCGAGTTGACTTCATTCAGGAATTTTGTTACACAAGAATCATGATTTGCATTAAAGACACATTTCTGACATGTCGAGCAAACAAAATGTTTGGAGTCAGAAAAATTTCTAGAATTCCTAGAGTGTTCTGCTATGGGCACAGTCTTTGTCGTTACGCAACTACTCTTAGATGCAGGCCAATTCCTAGACTTTTGGTTATTGATCCTAGGTTTTGGTTTGCTACCATTAGCTGTGCTTTGTGATCTAGCAGAAGGCATCACACTAGGTCTTGAATTCCTACCGCTTTCTTGTGTCTTTTTCTTAGCTTCCTCTAGGTAGTGATTATGAACCATGTCATTTGAGCTATACCTAGATGAGCCAGGTGCAATCATGTGATGAGGTTTTGCACAAGCAGATTCTTTCCCCTTAGGCAAATAATGTGTAGTGACTGGTTTTGGCAAATCGTTGTTCATATCAACTTGGGAGGCAAACCGTGGTTTTGAAATTCTAGGTCGTTCAGACTTAAACACGGTCGGTTGTCTAACAACTGATTGGTTTCTATGTGGTTGTAAAACCGGTTTCCCTAAGATTGATGATTTTGCAAACTTAGTATTCACACTATTTCCTGTTAATTTTCTTAACTCATTTTTTAATGCTGCAATTGCAAATCCTTTTTCCTGAAGTTGAGCTTTGAACTCAGCATTTTTTACAATCAAATAAGTTGTGTGTTCTATAGTCTTAGCTCTCGTTGTCTTGATAGAATCAGACATTTCTTTGTAATGCCTTTTCAAAGTCATATTTTCCTTAAGTAATTTAGCCATTTTATGTTCCAATTCGATGTTTATTGTTTCAATTACATCTATGTCATGTTTAACTTTGGCTTCTTTACTTTTTACTTTCGAAAATTGACCATGTTGCCCTTCTTTTAAAGCTTGATTTTGATATTTAAGTTCAAGATTAACATAATGTGCTTCCATTCTTAAAAGATCTTTTTGAAATTGGGCAACAGTCTTTTTGAGACAAATATTTTTAGATTCAAGAGATTGATAAGAGAGTTCAGTTGTTTGGTTATTAGTTAATTTAGCAGGCAAAGGACATGTTTCATGACATTGTTCAGCATTCTGGTCAACCTCTCCTTCATTATTGAATTCAGGTTGCTCGGTGTGTTGTTGTCTTGTAGCAAATACATTATTATCAGCAGATAATTATACCTCAGCCATTGGCTCTTCATCATATATGGGTATGATATTTGCATCATCAGCATATGCATCATTCCTTGATCTGCTGCTTGTATCTTGCTCTTTTGATTTTGTCCCACTGCTTTCTATGTCAACTAAACTAGCATCCAATGCTTTACTCGTATCAATCTTTTCTTCTGTTGTCTGCATCTGTCTTTCATTCACCCAGCTGTCATACTCTCTTTTATGTAGTGCTCTTTTATCAATCGACTTCTTAACAGATTCCAAGTGTTGGATTAGTGTATCATGGAATTCTGAAATCTTGAGTTGAGTGTATTGTAGAAAGTAGTTGCGTGTCATTACAACATATTCATCATCCAAATAAATCTGTGACTTGATGAATATCTGAAACTATGTCTCGAGTACTTTAAAAGCAGTCATGGATCCAATCTCTTGAAATTCTTCGTTGTTAAGTTGCTTTTCTAGTTGATCCATGTTTAGGAACATTGTGCCTATAAAAGTCTCAACATCTTGACCAAAGAGTGTCGCAAATGCGATTCACTTTTGAGGACTAACGGGCTGTTTATGAGAACTAAGGACTAACGGTGTAAAGTAGTTTTAATAATGAGGGTTAATGAACATAGCAAGGACGAATGGTGAATTCATCTTAGAGTCCAGGGACTGAATTTGCAAAATTCCAATTTTAATTAATAAAGCACGTTTCCTTCTTTTTGTGCTTTCTTCCCCCATTTGAATTTATAACAATGCAACGATTGTTTTTTACTTCTTTCGGGCTCGAACGTTTATTGTCGATAGAAAATAAATATACCACGATTATCTATGAATAACCGCGATCGAGATTGTATAGGTTAGAAGACCTGCGAGCAACCGAAACACGATTCCGAAAAACCCAAAATTACATGAAACGTAGACGTTTAACCATGTTATAAATTTCCTAGTTATTTTTATGGTATAAATCACCTAGTTCATATGTATAAATCGCTTGTGGTTTTTCTTTTACGTATAAGTCGCCCTAAGTTGAAACGTATAAGTCGCCTTAAGTTGAAACGTATAAGTCGCCTTAAGTTGAATGATTTGTTCGCCCTTTGTTGCTCACGTATAACTCGCCTCACATAGAGTGTATAACTCGCCTAACTGAAGGTATAAGTCGCCCAACAAGTAACGTATAGTTCGCCTTCACTAGTTGGATGTATAACTCGCCTACGGTTGTTGTATAATTCGCCCAATAAAACAAAAGCAGCACTATTGTCCTTGTTTTTGTCTCTTTTTGAAACCGTGTACAACCAAAGACAAGCCAAGCAAGAAAACATTTGAAAAAGCTTGAAAAATAATCACTCGTTAAAACCGAATAAGCTACCAAGAAATCTAACCACAAAAAGCTTAAAATAAGCTTGAAATATGAGTAGTTAAGCCACGAGAATAAGCAATTTTAACAAAGATATTAGCCATGAAGAAGCTTGAAAATAAGCTCTTAAAAATAAGCCTAAAAGAAAGTGAAACAGTTTTGAACGAGAAGACAAAAAACCAGTTTTGGACAAATGATTTAAACAACAAAAATAAAGAACAAGACAAAAAAATCGACAACAGAATGATCAAAAAGAAAAAAAACGATGCCAACAAGAAAAACTAAATAAGCCGAATCCAATAAGCTCAAATAAGTTACCACAACAAAAACCACTAAACCCACCCGAGGCTCTTGATACCAAATGTCGGTAACCCGTAATCACTTCACTTTCATTACTTGGAACACGAATTAAAGAAGAAAATAGAAGGATATATGAAAAAGAGTAGAGAGATGTTAGAGAGAGAAACTAGAGAGAGAAAAAGATGGTTGATTTCACATGAAATATGTGTGTTACAAATGAGACCAACACCCTCTCCATCCTTGGAGAGGGTATTTATAGTTAAACCATGAGGCTTACACGCCTATGGTATTTCTACGGGCTGAGCTCGGGATTACTTGGGCTTACGCCCGATACACGTGACCGATTAGCTTACATAAACGAGCCTGTTCTAGCCTATTATAGCGTTACATAATTGAATGACCGAGACTTAATATTCTTAATGAACGAACTTCATTATTCGACTCAATATTTGAGGCTAACAAGGTTGTCCTCATAGACAAACCTTCCATAGATATCTGCTAGGTCAAGAGTCTGAGTATGATTGGCATTTCTCAGTCTCTAAGAGAATGTTAGCCATTTCTTAGGGAGACTGTTCACGAAACCAACATTGATCTCGTGTTTAGAGAGGTTAACACCATCATTGGCAATCTCATTAAACAAGGTCTTATAGCGAGTGTAGGTCTGTGAGAGGCTTTCAGTGGGTTTAGCCCTGAAAGTTTGAGACTCAAGTTTCAGATCCATGATCCTGTTTTCCTTGGTATCTGAGGGACCTTCAAAGCTGTGAACCAAGTCAGTCAATGTTGCTTTAGCTGTTTCACAGCTAATGACTGACTCTATTATGTCATCTGGTAGACATGACATAATGATGCTTTTAAGGCGTTGGTCTTGAACGATCACCCTCCTCTCGTAGGTGGTCCATTGGGACTCAGGCTTATCATCATCTTTAGTTATTTTTGGCTGAAATGGACCATCCTTAATACATTTTAAGTAATAGGGTTCCATTCTCGCTAAGTAGCAAAGCATTCGCTTTTTCAACTTATTAAATTTTCCCGGCTCAAAATTGGGAGCAATAGCAGCATAGCTACCTCCCTTTTCGTCAACTAGTTGGGGTACATTATTTACTGCAGCCATTTTAGGATCTAGGATTTAAAAACTTAAAGCAAATTAGTGTTAAAAAAAGTTTTATAAACCTTCTACTCTGATACCACTTGTTGTTCCCTCTTAGTTAGTGAACAATAACTACAAAGTTATCATTTACTAACTCATGGCAAGTAAATAAAGTAAGATATGTGTTCTTTGACATGGTTTTGTGTAAGCAAATATAACTAATAAGTAAAAGACACAAAAATAACTTTTCAATGTTTAACTCTTTTTATTAAGAATTATACCCCATTGTATGCGGAACTACAATGGAGATTGAATGATAATGTGTGTGTGTGTGATCTCCTCACTAACAACTTTGCATAAACCTAAAGTGTTATGAAATCTGATATATGCTAACAACTTGAGCTCACTCGCGGTACTTTGTTAGAGTTAGGAGGAGTAGGTGTTTTGTGAAACGATACAACTTTAATGCACAAAAACTTACACATTACTCTTTAAAAGAGTTTTTATTTATACTACTTACGGTAGGGGAAATACCACATAGGTGATAAGTGCGTGTCCCAATGCTGATAGGTTAGTACATGTTGTACACCTTTGTCTCTATTATAATTTTATTCTAAGTATGGGACAAACACACTTTCTAAGGTCAGATGATGACACTGACCTTGTCTTTATACCCTATTCAGGATAGTTTAACTTCAGGCAGATAAGAGCTTAGACTTATCTGTTTTAAACTATCCCGCCTATTCTTTAGTCTTTCGTATTCAGGGTCTTCTTAGTTGTTGGAGATCGTATAGGGCTTAGTGAGTCTATTGCCACAACTCACTAAACCCATCACCTTCTTCTTTGGCTCAGGCTTCATTCACTGAGAACCGCCTCACTGAATGCTAGAGTCATTCTTGTAGACTCAGGCTGAGCATCTTAAAGGTAACTTACTGAGCGACTATTCACTCAGTAACCTTGAATTGTTAAAGGATATTTATACTTAGGTTATTTTGTATTCAATACCTAAGTGAAGGATCAGTGGGCAATGAAATTGGCCCAACAAATTCATAAATGCAAAATACTACATAGTGGCAAAAACGTTGTGTTTTGTTTTAATGTAAAACTTGTATTTTACCTTTTCTTTCGAGTCGGGCATTTCTAGTCGATGTATCTTTGAAAAATGGTGTAATTATCTTTCAAAATATTGATCTTGATTAATTTTTAAAATGGGGAGGAAACCATTTTATTTTCCAATAAAATCAAGCTAAGTATGTGTCGTTGCATCTAATACACAAAACGATAACGAATATCCTTCTGTGTATGCTAAATGATTGTGTGTGTTTTCTTAAGTCTTAATATTGTTAATAGATATTATTAAGTGATCATTACTATATGTAATTGAGCTACCTATATATCTCAACACATGTGCCATGTACGCTATTTGTGTGTTACTAGTTTTCCAGATTATGCCTAATAGGAATTATGCTAGATCTCTTGCGTTAAGTTACGAAATTGTTTATGCATTGCATATAGGAATAGACAGCTAAATTTACACATGTTACATAAACATCTTGTAAATCACTTTGAGTTTTGTAACCCACTTAGGATTATGAGTTCAATAGTGTGTCAAGTATGTTGGAAAATATTGTCATAAGATCACACGTTAAAACCCGTCACCAAAATATTTCTAACATGTTAACTCTCTTCCAACAAGATGTCTAAATCTTTTCATCATATTGCCTTGTTTGCCCTTGGGTTAGTTAAACAAAACAAAAGATTGTATTAATACATTAGTAATTAAGTAAAAGAAAATGAATTTTTAAACTTTACTTGTGCTTGCATTATTCTAACATACACACACATAATTATATTCTTTTTATAAAGATATAGTAATTTACAAAAGATGGGTGTTGTATAAAAATGGTTAGGAAAATTATTTATATACTCATAAAATGTCAAAAACTATGCATAGTATACATAACAACAAATAGTTTTTTGCACAAGCAAAATATATGACAATCTTGAAGTAAAAAACTAACTTGTCATTATTCATCAACCTCACCTTACAATTAGTCTTAGGATTAATGGAATACACTATGAAAATCCTTATTTGTTTTCTTTTAAAAGAGTGTTCGTGAGGGTCAAGAAAGATTTCGAATATATATCAACTCATTATTTAATCTATGATTGATATTATTATCGAATCTAATTGACAAGTATTTGAGTATGTACAAGAAATTAGATTCTTATTTGTCTAGCTTTGAGATTATATCAAAATGTAACAAGAGATATTATCTTAAACCTACATACTCAATCACACTCGATTGATTTGAAAATAACGACATCCTTTTCCAAGACGACAAGAATATGCATCGGATTATAACTCACACTTATGTAAATGATGTCATATTGAGTCTACTTGTCCAATAGTTGTGTTTCAAATATTTGGCAAATATATGTATAGAATACACAATGAAGTAAGATTTGTTGGGATATGAGATTTGATGATTACAAAACTAAATATGTAGAAATGAAGAAAGATGAAACAACAAGAACTTAATGTGAAATATTAAGTTAGCTTCCTATGTAAGCTAGGTTTTCTTATAAACCCTAGCATCTCTAGTATATAAAGAGATCAGGGGCGTCTGATTTAAGCATCCAACATAGTTAGAATAGCAGACTTCTCAATGAGAGTCTAGCAAAAGCGTGTGTGTTCACGTTTAATAGTAGTATTTAGTTTATTAGATAGTTAGTGTAGCCTCAAGGATTGTGGATCCTTGTTACAATTTATAACAATTTATTCTGATCAAATTAATGGAGTCCTAAATGTTTAGTAGTAAAACCTTGTTTAACAACATTATTGTTCTTTATAATTTCCATTGTGCTTATTAATGTTGTTTGTAAAACTAATCCTAGATGGGCAAAACGATCTCCATAATTGGTATCAGAGCCATGTGGCTCGTGATATCTAGGATCTACAAGGTTTCACAAATCAAACAAGGTATGATTCTTTTGATTTTCGGTGATTTATTCTTTATAAAGTTTGATTTGTATTTGGGGTTTTGTCACAATTCAGTCTACTCTTTCAAGACAAATATGCTGTTACTGATTCTAATTAATAAAACCAATTAAGGTTTTAAAGCTTCTATGGTTTTCGGTTACAAGCAATTAGTGACAATAGGGTTTGCTATAAACCCTAAACCGGCAAAATCCTAATTCAGTAAAGCAATCTTTTTGGTGATGGATCTGGCTTCTTTGGTATACAATTGTTATTATACAATTGTTATTCTGATCATCGTCATGGAGATAGGGTTTTAATTGTGCTCGATGTTGTTCTGCTCACCACAAAGCAATCCATGGGGTTTCGTAAATTATTGTCTAATAATAATAGAACTCCTAAAACCCTAAACGATCTTCACAACAATATTATGAATCATTGTGTTTTGGCTGTTGTTCTTTATCATCTTATTTTGTGGATCTGATTGTTGTTTGCAAATCGAATAAACTCTAGTTGTTATAGTTTAGTTGGTATGAAGAGACGGGATCTACAAACCCTAACAGGAAGGTATAGTGATTTTGGTGTATGGAGGTTGTGTGGTGTATGCTGGTAGTGGTATGAAAATGACAACACCACTAGAGAAGGGATTGATGCAGAAGTTGTGATTGCTAGGTCACATGTAGGGTATTTTTACATATGATGGCGTGCTTAATTTTCTTTATATATCATCATATGAAAGTCGTCCCTTGCTGCTACAGATTTGAAGGTTTTCTCATGGTAAATTAATACTACTCGTTCATAAGTTTGTACTGCTAAGGATGCTTGTTAGTACTGCTTGTTACACGATTAGTATTGTTGGCAGTTTGAAGTTTAATATTGTTTGGGCTTGGTTACAAAGTTGTGTTATGATTTGGACGAGTGAAAGAATAAAAGATGTTGGGCCTCTGACACGGAGAATAAAAGAGGATTACATCCAATTTGTGTTATAAATACATACCATTCGTCCTAGATTTTATTCAAACAGACGAAAAGAAAAAGAAGCTAGACACACCTGATCATACAATTCGTGCCTTGAAGAAGTAATATGATTAGTGACGAATCAGTAACAGATTAGCTATAGAATAAGTGTCACAATATACTATGGGAGGAAGGAGAATGTATTTTTGTGACAAATTAGCAACAGTCTTATGACGAAAAAAGTGTTGATAATTGCATACTTCATTAGTACTGTTGTTTAATGATTCGTTTATTTAGAAGATTGTATTTGGGCTCATATTAGCTTGTTGACTGCTCACAACACGAGAATAAAAACAAAAGGGTCGTGCTTCATTATGGGTTTTACTAATTTGAAAAAGTATTGGTCAAGATTATTGTGAGTTTTGGATGATGATGAGTTTGTATGAAAGAAAGAAGATTTGAAAGTTTTAAGGCTGAGTGGGCTGGTACAAGTGTCACATAGGTTGGTATGATTATTCATTTTAAAGTGATAATGGGCTATACGAATTTGGGCTGTTATGAAGCCAGGCATAGTATTGAACAAAAATTGATACAAATTTGTTGCTGTTGGGGACGAATGCAAGAATATATTAATGCTAACATGGTTACAATAATACTGTTAGCATTCATAAAGTTTGTGCTGCTATTGGTTGTATGTTAATACTGTTTGGATACGAAAGAGGTTAGTACTTTTCATTGTTTTTAATACTGCTAGCATTACAAGCAGTTGGTTAATACTGCTCGGGTAAAATTGTTAATAATGCTAGTAGTGTCCGATGTTGGACAACAGAGGCATTTGGATCTCGGATATAACTGTTTTTGACAACAGTTTATTCTTAATTATTTATGGCTCGTTTTGGATTTATTGAAGAGGTGATTACGAAGACAATTGAATATTGCTTATTTGATGTTGTAGTTGAGTTTCACGGATGCGTGTTCTTATCATATCTCAAATGGCTTACAACATTTGAAGATAACTTGTTCGTGCTTATATGATGTTGACGAAGACTTGCAAAATCTAGGAATATGCTCACATTCACTATCACTTAAAGGAGTTATGTTATTGTGCTCAGTGTCTCATTTTATAGGATAAATGAGGATTTTGTCAAGAGGTTGCGGTCTACTTATACTTTTCCTTGTAGTATGAGTTCGACATCACGTGGGTACTGCAAGACATATGACACAAGTTTGGGAGATTTTACTTCTTCATAAAATTAGTTATACTCAGTTTTCTTCATCAGTGATCACTACATAGAGCCTACAGAGTTTGAGATTCAAGAAATGGTAAACTTATTAGTTTCGGGGGAAGCTTATTGATTAAATGTTTAACCATCTATATGCACCACTTAAGGGGAAGTGTTTACAAGTTTCATATCTACAAGAAGACCCCTATTAGATGGTTACAAAAAGGGGAAGAAGACTACAAGAGATATGGTTTGCAGCTTATTATGTGTGGTGGCATGTTCAAGAAGATCTTAAGTCAAGGGGAAGCATTGAAGATTGTTTCATACATGAAGATTGTTGGGATTTAGAGCTTCTACACTTAGTACTGCTAATAGTTAGTTAGTACTGCTAGTACATTGTTAGTACTGCCAGTTATAGTTAGTACTGTTAGTTGTATATTTAGTACTGTTAGTCATATATAGTTAGTATTGCTTATGTGATATGCATGAGTTATATTAGGAATAGATATGCATGATCACTTAACGCGTTTTGTAAGCCCATTAGGGTTTTCTTGGTGTATAAAAGGAACCCTTATGGCATAGTTAGAAACATGAATCCAAGATAGAAAAGTCATAGTTATTAGGCAAAATATATAGTTGTTTTGTGAATCATTCAATATATTGAAAGTTTTGTGAAAGTTCTTGTGTTACTGTATAATAAATTGTTTCTTCTGGTTATAAAGATTAGTTTCCGCATAATCATTGATAAAATACTCTACAAGGTTTCTGTCATAGTTGTTTTAGATTTATCTAAGATAACTAAAGCTTTAACAAGCTAATTAAAGATCTATCCAGAAGGGATCAACAAGTGGTATCAGAGCTTGTGTTCTGAAACCTTGATCAAGAAGTTACAAACTAGAAGAACTCTTTATTCAATTAAAGAAATGGATCTTGAAACTACCCAAAACAATGTTGTTGCAAAGTTTCCCCTTCTGAAACAGGGTGACTATGAGATGTGGAAGCTAAGGATCGAATAGTACTTCCAGGTGCAAGATTATGCTCTATGGGAAGTCATAGAGTATGGCAATTCTTTCAAGCCAGTAGCTAGAACTACAACAAACGCATATGGTACTTCTACTTCAACTATACTAGGCACAGAAGAAGAATGGTGTTAAAGCAAGAAGCATGTTGCTGATGGCAATTCCCCAATGAACATCAATTGACATTCAATCAATACAAGGCTACCAAAACTTTGTTTGAAGCCATACAAGCAAGATTTGGTAAAAAATGAAGCTACTAAGAAGACTCAAAAGACACTTTTGAATCAGATGTATGAGAACTTCAATGCTTCAAGCCAAGAGTCACTTGACTCTATTTCGAATAGGCTTCAGAAAATTGTTAGCCAGTTGGCCATCTTAGGTGAAAACATCTCTCAAGAAGATCTAAACCTTAAATTATTGAGAAGCCTTTCTTCTGAATGGAGCATGCATGTTGTGGTCTGGGGGAATAAACCAGATCTGGGCACAATAAGTTTTGATGATCTCTACAACAATTTTAAGATTGTTGAACAAGAGGTCAAAAGAAGTGTAACCTCAAGCTCAAATTCAAGTTCATATAATGTGGCATTTGTATCAACTCCTGGCAGTACCAATGAAGATAATACTGCTAATGTTCAATTTAGTATTGCTAGCACTAAGATTAGTACCGCTAGTACTAATGATAGTACTGCTAGCCTCAGTGATGCCACAATCTATGCTTTTCTGGCCAATCAACCAAATGGGTCTCATCCTCGGGTTGTTCATAGGACGACTAGACAAATCAATGAAGATGATCTTGAAGAAATTGATTTAAAAATGTGCAATTGGCATAACTAAGTTTGAAAGCAAGGAAAAATCTATCAAAGAACTGGTAAGTAAGATTATCATCAATGGAAATAAGAAAGTATACTAAGCTGAGTGTAAGACAAGTCAAAGGTAAATGCCTTAATTGTCATAAGATGGGACATTTTGCAAGAGAATGCAGAGGTCCTAGAAATCAAGAAAGCAAGCCTAGGAATCAAGAAAGCATGCCTAAGAATCAAGAAAGCTCAAAAAGAACTGTGAACGTGGAAGACACTTCTTCTAAAGTAATGATGGCGTTTGATGGAGCAGTTTGAGTTGAGTTTTTTTAGCTGAAAGAGGAAGTCCCTGCCCAACTTGCAACATATGGGCTTTACTCAAGACTCAGAGGTATATATCACAAAACTTGTTCTGACCCTTGTCTTCAATCTCTATGAAACTCTTTAAATCTCAGTATGACAGCTTAAGAGATTGGAGTTAATACATCAGAGTTTGATCTAGCTAACCTAAAAAAGAGGTTCACTTCTGAGTAGATGAAACACCTTGTCCTTCTACAAAAAGAATGAGGTATGCGTTAGTGACCAAAATTGCTGTTTTAAAAAAGAGATGCACAATTTAAAGACCAGACATCAATGCTCTAATATCCAGATAGAAAAACATTAAGAAAGAAAAAAGAAGAGCAATCAGAATAAAATCTGAGAATTTTTGAAAAATGCCTCTAAGAAAACCTAAATAAATTGATAGGGAGTCAAATTTCTGATAACAATAGAAAAGGTGTGGGGTATAATGTTGTTCCACCTCTACCTACAGGCTTGTTTGCACCCCTAACTATTGATTTGTCTAGCTCTGGTCTTAACGAGTTTCAACAGCCTAAATTTGAAGGCTATGAAGTTAATGTCAATAAAAGTGTTAGTGAAAATTCCTCAAATGAGATTAAGAAAACCACTGGTGCCCCAATAATTGAAGATTGGGTATTTGATTGTGATGAGGATGATCTAAAAGTAATGTATCTCTAATAAATGTACAACAATAAATCTTGACTTAAACCTGAGCAAGCTAAACAACCTAGGAAAAATTAGTAAAAACCCTAGAAATAACAGAACAAACTGGAATGAAAAGAAAACTCAGAAATTAGGAGTTGGGTTTCAGTTTACAAAGAAAGCATGTTTTGTGTGTGGGAGTTTTAACCATCTAATTAAAGACTGTGATTTTCATGATAAAAAGATAATACGAAAACCTGTGATGAACAATGTGCAAAAGGGAACTGGTCAAAGGGAAGTTAGACCTGTTGGAATAATCTTTTGAGGACTAAATCATCAAAAAATTTCTTTCTCTAATAATTCTAAAAGAAATTTTTGCTCCAATAGCAGTTTTAACCAAGGTCTGGCCTTGTACCAATTAAAGCTTGCTAGGCAAAGCTCTTCAAGACCAGCACACCACTTTAGTGTTGCTAGACCCAATACTAAACTGTTGCACCCCAACTCATTGTGAATGTTCCAAAAACTAAAACCAAATGTATTTCAAAAGAAAAGCACATATCACTATCCAGGACGAACCATTTAAAATCAACAAACAGCACTCAATAACAAAAGTTTGAATAACAAAGTTAATATTGCTAAAGTAAATTCTGTTAATACTGCTAAAGGAAAAAAGGTGACAAGTGTTGTTGGGGAATAAGGGATTAATGTTGTTAAGTCCTCAGCATGCTGGGTTTGGAGACCAAAAAGAAATATAGTTGATCATACCTCCAAAAACAGTGGATCATATATTATAGAAAGCAATTTTGACATATTTTGATCCACACAGAAGACTCAAGTCAGTAATGGCCTTGGGTCTCCAAAGAAACTAATCTCTTTTGTTTTGATATGTAGGTTGATCCCACAAGTTGCTTTAAAAGATAAAGGAATTTTTGACAGTGGAGTCTCCAGCATAGACAGGGGAAACAAGTCCTATCCTCACAGATAATCAATGATATGATGAGGATTTTTAGCAATTGCAGGTCAGTTTCTTAAAGGACGAGAATAACTGGTAAAGGTAAAATTAGAACTGGAAAATTAGACTTTGAAGATGTGTACTTTGTGAAAGAACTTAAGTTTAACCTTTTAGTAGTCTCACAGAGGTTGACAAGAAAAACAAAGCCGTTCTTTTCACACTGAAACCCTGATATGTCTTGATTCTTCTCCTGATTTAAAAGCTAACCTGAATGAAAATCAAGTAATGCTTAAGATTCCCAGGAAAGATAATATGTACAGTTTTGACCTAAAGAATGTTGTTCCTTCAAAAGGTTTAACTTGTTTAATTGCAAAGGCCACAAATAATGAGTCTAATATGTGGCATAGGAGGCTTGGTCATATAAACTTTAAAACTAAGAATAAACTTGTGAAAGGAAATCTTGTTAGAGGTTTGCCTTCAAAGATTTTTGAAAATGACCACTCATGTGTTGCTTGTCAGAAAGGAAAGCAACACAAAGCCTCTTGTAAGTCCAAACTTGTGACTTCAGTCAGCCAACCTTTACAAATTTTGCATATGGACTTATTTGGACCAATGATACGAGTCCGAACACACTATATATATAATATATAAGAAGTATATAAGGATTATATCAAATAATAGTATAGTAAGTATTTTCCGTCAGGTTTGAGAAACGAACTTTTAACCAAAGTAGTCTCAAAAACCTCCCAGGTCGTTTTCCCTCGACGAAGCGTGAATTGAAAATCGGTTAAGTCCATGATTGCGCGTTTTGAATGGTTTTAAAGATTTTTGATTTGGGTTTTCTAAATCTTACTAAATATAAATGACAAGTAGATAAATGCACGAAAACAAGTAAACAAGAAATGAAAATTAAACACGTAAACTTTAAATGTAAACGGGAATTAAAAACGAGACATTTAAAACCTAAATTATCTAAAATTAAACCTAAAATGATCTTTTTGGTTTTTATAAGTCTTAATTAACTAAAAAGCTAGAACAAAGAAAACTAGACTAAAAACGAAGGAGATTTAAGCTTGAAAACACTAAAAACATGAACGGGATTCAATCCCGATCTTTAAAAACCAAAATTTTGCAATTTTAACCCCACAAAAGCAAATCTAATTTTCCTAGGTTCTCAATGTTAAAAGAAAATTTTCTAAAAAAGAATTATAATTTTTTGACTTTTTTTTTTTTTATTATGATTTAAAAACAGCTTTAATGAAAATTAATTATTAAAATAGTATAACAAATATTAAAAATCTAAGAAAAAATCTGAAAAATAATTTGAAGTAATAGAGGCCTTTAAGAAAAATAAAAACGGGGTACCACTTAATTGAATAAGCAGATAATAACTAAAAAGGGTTGAAAAGGAAAAAAAGTGAAAAGGGGGTTAAAAGATTAACCAATGCACTCTAAGACAGAAAAGTCCCAAGGGCGCAGTTGGTTAAGTGTGTGTGTGTGAGGTGTTATAAAAGGTGAGTGGGTAGAGGTCAGGGGTTCGAGCCTTGCTCACCCCTGACTTCCCTACTCCTTCTTTTTTTCTTCTTTTTGAAAAACTTTAAAAACAAAGTTTTTAAAAACTTATAAATAAGCAACTTTAAAACTTAAAATTATTTTTGAAAAGCAATAATAAGCTCAGAAAATGAGCTTAAAGACAACAGATTGCTTATTTTATCCCAATGACAATTAGCTAAACAATTTGCTATTCTAGGTCCAAATAAGTTAAGGCAAAACAGTAATAAGCAAAAACAAGTAAGCTCCTACACTTAATAAGCAGCTTCAACTAAAAATAAGCAAAAGAAAACAGACCAATAAGCAATAGAAGGGTAATAAGCTCTAAGCTAAAAAATGCAGCCCAACAGCTTTGGGACAACCTTTTGGCTTAATTTAAAGCCCTTAATGGATCCTTATGGAAATAAGTCTATACCGCCTTAAAGACTGATCAATAAAAGCTACTTAAAAATGTGTGTGTGTGTGGGTGTGTGTTTTTTTTTTTTTTTTGTTGTTGGGGGAACTACTTTAAAAAAACATTTTGAAAATCAAGAGGCTATAAAAAAACTAATTTTGAAACTGCTTGAAACCCCTCATAATGTACTAAGTATTTAGTTGAAAAGACAAAGTGCAGGTTTTAAACTCAAAAACAGATGAACAAATAAGCTCTATAAGCTAAAATAAATCCAAACTTATTAAATCTACCCTATAATCTACTTGTGTACTAAAAATTAAAAACTAACTTAAATTCTATCCTATTGAATTTTAAGTTTAAAGATAGCCTTAATGACTTTTTAAACTACTGATGTACTTGACACCTAAATGACCAAGACTCAAATGTAACTACTGCAGGACTAAGGAATTAAATTCTACACTTTTAAAACACTAATCTGAGTATAAAATGAGAAACTAAATCAGCTAAAACCAACTTGAGCTAAAAATGAACTAAGTCCTACACTTAAGCTAGCAGATTCAAATTACTACTAACTATCAAGATTAAAAACAGACTTTTAACCTAAAAGTACTTTAAATTTCTTCTTTATAAATCTCAAATTGAAGTTATAAATCACATTTAAGGAATAAGAGTCTCTTAGCAGTACTAACTATAGTTAGTACTGCCTTGATCCAATCACCCCTTTAAGTGACTCAAACTCTTTTCAAACTTGATAATTTTTGAAATTTATAAAGCACAATTCTTATACCAGAGAGTAGACAGCTAAAAACAACCATAATAAACAATTATCCTAAGCAAATAAGCGGAATCAATATGTAAACTAAATTATATCTAACATTATTTTTATTTTGACAGTTTTTAATGAACATATTATGGAAAACTTAAGATTCCAACTACATCAAAAACAATAAGCATAAAACAACTATTATAAGCATTAATAAACTAGATTAAACAGGAGTAAGCAATCAACAAGCATGATTAAGCCAAATAGAACAGTTAAGCTAGAAAATTAAATTGACAGAAAAGTAAATGAAAAAAAAAGTACCTACACCTCAGCTAAACAGAGGTATTTGCTCACAATAGAGCTTAATCTATAAGCTCTAGCTTGTAGATAACAAGCCAGTAAAGTCCAATAAGCCCGTCCAAAATTGGCTTATCATCCCACATTAAGCAATCCATTATAGCAAGGTAATTGAACTGTTTTTGGTGAAATAATGAACTTAAAAGCTTAAATAAGCTTTTGAGAAAGCTTATTTAAGAAATACAGGAGTAAGAGCTTATTTAGAGCATATTTAACCAATTGAAAACATTTGCATCAAAGTAAACAGAATTTGAAAAGAAAATTAAATTTCATTAAAACTTGAAAGGATACAATGCTTTTAAAAAGAAAATACAAGTAAAAATAAAGGACAATTAACTAAAATAAGCTGAAAATAAGCTAATCTACACTACCCTACTCCTAGATATCAATCATTGTGTGAGCTTCCTCCTATTTATAGTGATGTGAGGAGTCTTCTAGATCCAGGGACGCTCCTCCTCTTTTAATCTCAGCCCTTTAATCAAACCGCCTCAATGATCTTGCAATCCTGTCCCTTGATTTGATAAAACGTCACATCACCCAATCATAGGTCTGGGGATCGCCAACGTGGACACCTGATGTCAGAGGTGGCAGGGCTTCTAGAAAGGTTAAATTCACTTAAAACGAGGTTAAATGGGTGCAGGGTAAAAGCGGGGAAGAAGGTGAACAGTAAAATGGGCTTTTCCCGCTCTCTTTTCTTCTTATACATTTATGTTTGACCCGGTGATATAAGGTGTTGACCTGGGCTTTTGGGTTTAGCATAAAAGGGTTGGGCCGGTGAATATGGTTTTGGTTAAAAGGTTAAATAACTTAAACAATCTTTTATATTAAAAGGACTAACGGTGTTATGCATTTAGGGACTTTTGATGAAATGGGTTTAACATTAAGGGCTGTTTTGGAGTTTTAAGGGTTTTTGACTTTTGTGGTTGACCAAAGCTTGACTGATGTTGACTTTTTGTTGATCATAGCTTGATAATTCCCGGCTCTTGTGCACTCTTTCCTTCTCGTGTTTAGTTTTGTCCGTTTTTGCTTTGATTTTTATCCATTTCTTTAATATCCGTACCTGCACATACACAAACACAAAAACAAGCATATATTTGCCATTTTTACGTGTGTTCGGTCTTTTGGGTTCGTTTTACAAGGTAAAAGGTATGTGTAAAATAGCACATTCCAAATTCCCCCATACTAAGGTATTGCCGTGTCCTCACGCAATGTAATAAATACGCTCTAAAAAAACTAAGAATCTCGATCTCCCTCGACTAATTACCTCGAAAAGTAGCTAAGTGTTCATCGAGGTGAATTAAAGAATTAAGAGTTTAGAGAAGCCCCATTTTTACCATTATTGAAGATATATGCTCATTACCACTAATATTTTTGTTTTTCTCTTTTTCTCATTTTTTTATATATATATTTTAGCAACTAACTAATTTGACTTTCGTTATTTTCATAACCGTTATGGATCATAGAACAAGATGCATTTCGATCCGAGAATGCCCCAAAAAGGATAAATTCATCGTCCTCGACTTTTCACTTGCTCCAAACCAAACTTAAAATGAAATCACCGCTAAATATTAGTTAAAATGCTAACACTACTCATATTTGCAACTTGTGAACTTTTCACTCCCGACAATTATTATATCTTAGGTGAATGTGTTATTTTGAATTTCAACCATGGATCAACGTTTTGCAAAATTCTATGTTTCACGTTCCACCCGAGAATAATGAGTTTGAAGGCGAGATCATCCCATGTAGCGACTTTTGTCTTGGCACATCCCAACCTTACGGCTAAGTGACCAGGCTTTTGACACCCCACAGAGACTAGTATCGGGACTCACGGACCTTAGGTTTCAAAAACTCTCAAGTTTCCCGTTTACACATAGCTTATTTAAAAACTTAAAATGAAATAGTCAAAGTTCAAAAGCATATTTAAATTTAACAAAAAGAGTTCTATTTATTAATTCAAACTTAATATTAAACATAGCATTTATGCAATTGTAACCCTCGACCTTTTAGAAGGCTGCAACATCGGTTGTGAGCTGGCAAGATGCAGCAAACTTTTATCAGTCTCGGATTTTTATTCTTACTATGGGCTTTCTTTAGAAGACTACCACATCGGTTGTGAGCCGGCAAGAGGTAGTAAACTTTTATCAGCCCACAGTTTATAATTTTCATTTTTTCATCATTTCATTTTTTTTATTATTATTAATTTTTTTTTACTTTATATAGAGAAGACTTCTTTTTGAAAAATTCAAGTATAAGTTTGAACTAAGACTAAACTTTTTGCTATATATTACATAAAGATTGGGGGGGGGGGGGGGGGGGGGGGGGGGGGGGGGGGGGGGGGGGGGGGGGGGGGGGGGGGGGGGGGGGTGGGGGGGGGGGGGGGGGGGGGGGGGGGGGGGGGGGGGGGGGGGGGGGGGGGGGGGGGGGGGGGGGGGGGGGGTGTGATTTAAGTTTAATCTCCAAAAACAGCACGTATTATTAATCTGGTTAGGAGCTTATGGGAGAAAAGGCCACAAATTACATACTAATAGCTCTTAATATTCACTAACCTGTTTAGTCATCACACTCCATACTTAACTCTAATTATTTTTCGTCTTCGCGAATTTCCGCAACGCTTACCTAAAAGTTAAGAACAAGCTAGAGCTCAACACGCTCGATCGGGTCAAAATTGATTCTTATTCTACCCATCAGGAAAGTCAAAATTGTGACAAAACACTTAAAAAAATTAAATTTTTTCATTTTTTTTTAAATTTTTTTTTGCTATTTTTCATATAAATCACATATTTTTGGTGGAAAAACGGGTTACGTGAGAACAACGGCTGCAGGTATAATCAAATCGATAGATTCCCCCCATACTAAAACTACACATTGTCCTCAATGTGATATTAATACCCCCATACTAATTTCAAGGCATAATTCAAGTATTAAGGGTTAATCGATAAGATTAGGATATGGGATTCCCTAAATGAAGCTGAGGATATGAAGCTCGAATAAATGGACAAAACCATGAGCACGAGAGTCTTCAAAATCCGGGTAATCCTGGACAAAACAACACAAACCAACAAAACACGAAACACGAGAAAGGAAAGGCAAGCCCCCTCTCATTAGTTGTTAGAAAATAGATAAGAAGATAGAAATGCTTGTTTTTGTTAACCGAGTCACGAGCTTGACTCGACCCCGAATTAAGTTGTCCATGGGGAAGCAAATGGAAAAGAAAATCTCAATCGGGCTTTCATTAATGTTTGGATAAACATTAAAGCACATGAAAGTTCCATCCCGATGAGATGCCACCGGCTCTAAGTGGAGATGCCGGGGTCAAAGATCGTATCTTCACTCCCGGTGGAGCAAGATAAAGGAGAAACCTCGGGGTAGGTGAGAAACGGGAGAAAAGTCCGAATGACAAATGTGAAGGAATCGTCATCTTCAACATTTTGAGAAAAATCAATCTCACTTCCCCTTTGGTCATCATTAAGCTTATTAAAATTATCAATTACGAGAGAATCGGGCTCAAAATGTAAGCAAATCTCAACATCCGGTGGTTCCGGAGGAGGACGAGGAAATGACGGATTATCAAAATGAAACGACTCATACTCGGGAAGCTCCAAAAGAGGGTCATTTGAATTATCAATGCTAATCAACCCCTCCTGATCGGGCTCAATCTCAAAAAGAAACGAATCATACTCGGGAAGAGAGTAATTAGCATGAGTAGTGGTACTGCCACTTCTCGTCTCTTCCGTATGATCGCTAAAAGACTCGAATTCGGGTAAAGAATTACCTGAATGAGAAAGAGAAGTATCGGACTCTTCAAAGAACGAATCACTATCCACGACGGGAATAGGAAATGAAGAAGGAGACTTGAACACAAAATCAGGAGTAGGGTTGTTTTTCAAAGATTCGATATTAGTAATAAGACGATGGACGTTTAATAATTTCTCACGAAGAATAACGTCTTGGATTTGAAAAATATCTTCTAAGTCAAACACTTTCTCTTCTTGATCTTCATTCTCCTCCTCTAAACTATCATATTCCAAATTGAGAGATGATGCTTCAACGTACTCAATGTTCTCATAAGAATCATCATCATTTGTAGTATTATAACAGTCATCTTCTTCTTCATCAAATTCGTCTTCATCCATTCCCGGTGGAATAGGAACGAATTCACCGGCGAATTCTTCGAAAAGAAAATTGATCTTAGGAGACGTGATCGGAATATCTTGACTAAGCAAATATTTAGCATTAGAATTATCATTATCACAAATATCGTCGGAAACACCCTTGGATCCACTTGGGATTGGGTCGAGGTCCTCAACACTAGATTTATCCTTTTTAGGAATAGTGCTAAGTTCCTTTTCTCCCATGATTAGAGGGTCTTCGGGCTCTTCGGATGGTTCATCGGGTGTGATCGCTTTAGGCCTTCTTCATATAACAGTATACTCATCATCGTCATCATCGAAGTAGAAAAGCGGACGATTCCAGCTTGGACAATTAATATATTCTAAAAACTCTTCACTGATATTTCGCACATCTTCAAAGAGTTTATTCATCAATTCTTGAATATCCTCTTGTCTATATTGCTTATCCGTCAAAGCATCCTTAATTTTGCCAAAACTTTCCCAAGCTATCAATATAACCTTTGGTGTTACTCCATCGTTAATCATAGAAAAATTCTAATATGGAGTAAAACTTTGAGCTGTCGTCTCCTTCTTCTCTTGTTGAATTCCTTTAAGAATTTTCAAATCATTCATGAGTTTAAGAAGCAATTCTTGCATAACTTTAGGTTGATTCTGCTCTTCCTCTATAGTTTGCTTAATCTTAAGAAATCTCTCCTCAGCTAGCAATAAAGCCATGCACTTTTCATTAGGAGGTATATGATCATACTCCTTTAAAAAGGCTTGAACGGCTTCCATTAAGTCTTCTCGAGCTTGCAAAATTTCTTTACTTGTCTCTTGAGGAGGATAATTGACGGGAAACTACGGGGGTTGAAATTGGTTAAAACTAGAAAGATTAGAATTATAGAAATCTTGGTTCATCGGTTGACACTAAAAAGTCGCATGAGGACCCTGACAGTTTTCACAACAAAGGTATTGTTGTGGAAAACATGGGAAAGTATATGGAAAATTTATATTATGCAAAGATTTGATGTGAACTAACAAGGGTCCGATATTGAATTAAACGGAGAACTTTGTATTGGACAATCGAAACCAAAATGACACGTGTTCCACATAACTTACAAGAATACGTCGGGTACTAGGGTTGTGGAGGGTAGTCGGAAAAATTTTGATCATTATTGAAATAATTCAAATTTGAATCATAAGCATATGAATTTTCATTTCTCGAAGCGCAAAACGAACAAAATCCTCCGCTTAACGGTCCTTTACACCCGCAACAAGCGACTGGCTTTCCATCACCATAAGTGCAATTTAAACAAGTTCCAAGTAGAAGATTAACACAATACTGCGAACATGTACATATATAACAATAAAAGCCATCACATGGTTGTCCACACCCCGTACACTCACGTTGGTTAAATGACGTCATAAGAAAGAATTAAACAATATAGAGGATAAGAAGAAAGAATTAAACGGATAAGAGGTAACGGAGAATATTTTTGGGCTTTTGAAAATAATTCATAAGAAAAGGAATTAAAATAAAAAATATTTTTGGTAACCGAAAATTAAACGTGCACGGTAGCTCTCTAAAAATACGTACAAGAAAGTGAAGGAGTTGGTAAGCGCGAGGCGCTATTTAGAATAACCCTTCTCCTTTTGGGTGATGTTGATCAAACCCGCCTTAAACTTTCCTTATAGCACGTAATCTAAAGGTGAGCCGTAACAACGATTAACAAATGGTTATTTTTATATTAAAATAAAAGAAAATAGAAGTGTAAAATATTCACAAATGGAAAATAACTTCACGAGGAAGGTTCTTCAAAAACACTAATCTTCGAACGAAACACGATAATCGTAACACACTTCCCCGGCAACGGCGCCAAAAATTTGATACACTCCGAACACACTATATATATAATATATAAGAAGTATATAACGATTATATCAAATAATAGTATAGTAAGTATTTTCCGTCGGGTTTGAGAAACGAACTTTTAACCAAAGTAGTCTCAAAAACCTCCCGGGTCGTTTTCCCTCGACGAAGTCCGTGATCGCGCGTTTTGAATGGTTTTAAAGATTTTTGATTTGGGTTTTCTAAATCTTACTAAATATAAATGACAAGTAGATAAATGCACGAAAACAAGTAAACAAGAAATGAAAATTAAAAGCGTAAACTTTAAATGTAAACGGGAATTAAAAACGAGACATTTAAAACCTATATTATCTAAAATTAAACCTAAAATGATCTTTTTGGTTTTTATAAGTCTTAATTAACTAAAAAGCTAGAACAAAGAAAACTAGACTAAAAATGAAGGAGATTTAAGCTTGAAAACACTAAAAACATGAACAGGATTCAATCCCGTTCTTTAAAAACCAAAATTTTGCAATTTTAACCCTACAAAAGCAAATCTAATTTTCCTAGGTTCTAAATGTTAAAAGAAAATTTTCTAAAAAAGAATTATATTTTTTTAACTTTTATTTCATTTATTATGATTTAAAAATAGTTTTAATGAAAATTAATTATTAAAAAAATAGTAAACAAATTTATAAAAATCTAAGAAAAATTTGAAAAATACTTTGAGTAATAAGGAATTTAAGAAAAATTAAAACGGGGTTACCAGCTTATTGGATAAGCTGGTAATAAGCTAAAAAGGGTTGAAAAGGAAAAAAAGTGAAAAAGGGGTTAAAAGATTAACCAATGCACCCTAAGACAGAAAAGTCCCAAGGGCGCAGTTGGTTAAGTGTGTGTGTGTGACGTGTTATAAAAGGTGAGTGGGTAGATTTCAGGGGTTCGAGCCTTGCTCACCCCTGACTTCCCTACTCCCTTTTTTTATTTTATTTTTTGAATTTTCTTTTTACAAACTTGTCAAACACACAAATTTAAGCACTTTTTGCAACTGACACTTTTTATAAAACTTAATGAATAAGCAGAAAAAAAAGCACAATAAGACAGACAGAATGGCTTTCAAGCTTAATGGCTTATAGGACTTTATCTTTTTGACTTTTAAAAGAGCAAATAAGCAAACTAAAAAGGAGAATAAGCTAAATTATAATAATCTAATCCTAATAAGCAAATACAGATGAAATTAAGCTAAATTGAAAGAAAAATAAGCTAAGGAAAGCTTAATGAGCTTCTGATGCAAAAGCAGACAAGGGGGCAACTTTGGGCTTATAAATAAGCCTAAGAATGGAACCTTATGTACCTATAAGCTAGAAAAAGGAAAAGAGGACATAAAAAGCTACAAGAAAAAGCTATCTATAATTTTTTTGAAACAAAAATAAGCTATGAAAAAGCTGTTTGAAAACAGCAGTATTAACTTTTAAGTTAATACTGCCAGAACTGACTTATCTTATTTTTTTGATTTTTAGACAAATTAAGCAACACAAATTGGGAGATAAGCAATCACAGACACATAGGCATGCACAATAAGCAAGTAAGAACAAAAAGCACTAATTATAAGCTACCAAATAAGCCAGAAATTGGCTTTTTAAAAGTTCAGCACCAGGGGAGCTTTTGAGCTGCAAAGCCTAAGATGGGCTTTTCAGGCTTAAAATTAAGCTAGCAGATGGATTCCAAAGGGAATGGGGCTTATAGGGGCTTAAAGCCAGGCCTGAGGGCTTATTAATTCAGAAATCTCTTTGGAGTTTGGATCACAAATGAGCCTAGAAGAGGCTTAGGAATTAGGCTATTCTTCTCAGCAGCTGCTGCATTTCTTAAAGCTAAGAGGCTTCTTGCAGCCTTTAAATAAGCTAACCAAATAAGCTTCAAATTGATAGAGATAGGTACCTAATGAACTTATGGGTGCAATTTCAGATTCTAAAGCTGTCTTTAACTTATCTAATTTTAAGCTCAAAAATTGAACTTATCAACTGCTAGGTGGTATTGACATAACAAAGCTAAACCAAAAACATCAATTGCAGGCACTTGACTAAATCCTATAGCATTATAACACTTCAAATAGACATGAAAATATGGACTTATGACTACCTTAAGCTCAAAATCAAAATAAGCTAATCTACAACACAAATTTACCATAGATTTGAAACATAGCTAATTTAAACTTGACTTTTTAGATTTAACTTATAAAAACTATTTAAAACTACTTTTTAGACCTAAATTAAGCTAATAGAAACTGACTTGTTGACCCAACCCATGACATAAACCAATTTGACCCATTTTGGGTCTTATCCCAAACACCCCTTTAGATATGTAAAAGGGCTTTTTAAGGATGATTTAGGATAAATAAGCCAAGACTCTTAAAGATTACTTACTAAACATACATTTTGAGCAAAAATAAGTAAAAGGCAACAACAGTTAAGCACTTGAATAAGCTAATAAAGATTATGACAGTTAAGAAGCTAATTATGACAGATTTTAAGAAAAACTTATAAAATGAGATTTTAAACTACAAGACCTGATTTTTAAGCACTAAACAACAATAATAAGCATAAATAAGCACATTGGAACAGGAGATAAGCACAAATAAGCTGAAAATAAGCAAATGCAAGAAAATAAGCTAAAATGAAGAAAAAAGGACTTACAAAGCCCTTTGCTCTAAACAAGGGAAAATAAGCTCTTAAGAGCTTTGTCTACAAGCTCCAGCTTATCAAAAATAAGCTGGTATTGTCCATAAGCCCTTCCAAATTTGGTTTATCTTCCAAAATTCAAGCTGTGGAATTTTTGGGGTGGATTTTTGGTTTTTTTTCATTAACTACTTAACTTTTGTTTGGGCTTTTTACTGAATAAAGGTTATCATTAAGTTGTAATAAGATCTTTTTAACACATCTTATCTCAATTTAGAGACTTAGAATTTAAAATTCAAACTTGGAATTTAACTTAAAAACCTCAAACTTTGATTAAACTTGGAAAAGAGTACAATACTGAATTAAAAGCTACAATAAGTTACATATAAGTTGAAATAAGCTAAAAAAAACTTAATTGAAAAGTAAAAACTAAACTCTTCCCTTCGGCTTAAAAAGCCCTTCTATTTATACTACTATCTTCATTCTTGGCTTCCCAAAGTGTGCTAGTTGTGTGAGAGGGTTCAAACACTTCATCTCAGCCCTTAATTTTCAAGTGTGCTTCTTTCTTTTGATCCCAGCCTTCAATTCGTGTAGAAAACCTTGAAATTGATGGGATTGCCATCATGGCAATGTATATGGGGACCAATGGTAGATAGTGGGGTTGAGGGTGAGTTATTACCCGCTGGATAAAGGTGGGGTTGTAGGTTAATTGTGGGGAAGAAGGCCCGTGATTTGTTCTTGGGTTTTGTTGGTGGGAAAAATTGTTTGGGGAGTATCAGGGAAAACTTTCGGGAAGAGGCAAGAATAGTCCCTCAAGGTTATAATTGTTATTGCAAAATAGGTCCTTGTGGTGTAATAACTTTGGGAAATGACAGGATAAGCCCTCAAGGGTTGTTTAAGTTATTGCATTAAAGGTCCTTGTGATGGTACAAGTATAGGGGGTTGGCAGTTTTGCCCCCTCTACTTGTTTTGGGCTTAAACTTGGCCCGGATGGAATAAAAAAGGGTTTTGGGCCTTTTTTGGGCCCATTTGGTCTTCGATGTAACCCTTAATGGGCTACCCCGGCCCATTAAATGGGTAAGGGTGGCCCGTTAAGAATTTCTTCGGTTTTGGCTTCGGGTTCGACCGTTGACTTTCTCGGGGTTGACTTTTGTTGACTTTTTGGCATTGACCTCGGTTGATTTTGACTTTTCACACTCTTTACATTCCCGTGCTCGGTTTTGTCATTTTTGGCTTTGTTTTTTGTCTTTTTGTCGGATATCCGTTTCCTACACAACACAAATGCAAAACATACAAATACAATGTATTTTTGGTACGTTTTTAGTCATTTAAGCTCGTTTTTCGTGGACAAAAGTATGTGTATTTAAACACATACCACTCATCGGTCATGTTTATGTGTCTTGCACAAGCCTATGGTAGCTGTCTAGATTATGTCTGCGCATATGAGTGTCTTCACAATTATAAACCCTATTTGAGTGGCTCGAGTGAATTAAAAATCAAATACATTCATTTGTGAGGTGCTCTGTTATGTGTCTATGCCAGAAAAGTTATCTAAACCAGTAAACACTTATTGAATCCAAATTTTCTCCACGTCACGATAAATGATCTTGTTTTTCTCGCTTAATTGCTTGAGGGCAAGCAACAGCTATGTGTGCAGGGATTTGATAACGCCTTAATTATACATGTTTTTGGTGGCGTTATTTATACATATTTAATCATTTCTTGTGAATTCTTGATACTTAATAACATAAATAGTTACAAGTTCATCTGAAGTCATCCCGAGCTTAAAAAGAACAAAGTTCAAGTTTTTATAGTTATTGGAAAGCAAGATAAAAGAAAAGGAAGGACCAAAGCAGAAAAAGACCTCAAGTACGCCGCACAAATATTTTATGTGCCGCACTTCTTATCGAGTCCAAGAATTAAAGACTATTAAATGAAGATTGCATTAACTCACCAAGTACGCCGCACAATTTCTTTTACGCGCCACACATCCAAGCAGCATTTATGATTTTCCCACCGACTTAACCAAAGTACGCCGCACAAAAAACATTGTGCTCCGCACTTCGACCCCTACTCAGCCTATAAATAGAGGACGAATTTTGGCTCATTTCAATCATCTCATCCTCCACTCCTCATAATAGTCTCATCATCAAATCCATCTCATATCATCTCTTCTATCAATAATCACTCCTCTCCTTTCACACCAACAAATCCATCTTCAAAACATCTTGAAGATCGAAGATCAAACCACAAAGAACGATGAAGAACATCGTAGAATTTAGAAGAAATAAAGGTTGTACTAAGATTCTATACTTGTATTGGGTAAAGTTTGATCCATAGTCTTACCCAGATATAGTATGTTTCTTGTTTATCTATTTAATTTTGTTATGAACTTCATAGCCATGAGAGGCTAAATCTGTCATGACTACTCGGAGAAAATAATATAATGAATAAGCGTTTGGTATAATTACGATCTTGTTAATCTTAAGCTTATGTTAAAATCCTATCGTGTCCAATCTTATCAACTTTGATTATCAACTTGATTATATACTCACACCGGTATAGGTCGAAAGACCCATGGTGAACTATATAGTTTTAAAGATATGTCTACGGTCTTGAGAGTTTGTGACGAGAAATCTACTTATGTTATCTGATAAACAAAATAGATTTGATATAATAGTAACTGGATTATTTGAGTGACACATTTGATCGAGTTAACTAAATATAAGTCTTAAGTTAAACAAGTTAATTTGTGAACACGTTTTCTGACGAGAAAACCCTTTTTATTATAAATTAAGTCCCTGTGTGAGATCGTATCTTACTTCCATCTGCTTATGAGGTTTTTATGAAAAATTTTTTTTAACCGAGTAGTACTTTTCTCATTATTGAATTCAGTTCAGTTTATTTTAAATATGGTTAAAAGTTTTTTTTAATCTGATTATTTCATAACACAAAATAAACATATCCATGTGGATTACATGTTCTTAACTAAAATAGATTATACGCATTTATGGGTTATATTTTACTCGTGTTGTTTCCATCTTATAACGGTATTATTTCTGTTTATATAAATTTAAAGCTTTTGAAACACATCACCACCACCTAAAACTTCTTCTTTAAGAAACAAAAAATGCAGCCACATGATTCATCCATCAAACAATTTTATTAATCCCTTCCTCACAAGAACACCACGCATCTATTATCTTTTCTTTCTTCTTATAAAATGAAATACAAGCCACAACCCCTTTAATTTCATCTAATGCATGAAGAACACAAGAAGTAATGAGCTTCAAGATCTCTCAGTAGGTCTCGGGTAGGTTTAATTTCATTTGAGGTATTCAATTTGTTACCCAGAAAGATTTTAGCCTAAAAATAACGATCCATTGGTCGGGGAGGATTAAACAAATACTTAGCCATATTATTAAGATGAGAGAAAGGGGAAAGGTGTATGTGTGACGAGAGGAGAGAAAACATACACACACCCCTACAAGAGATAATACAAATGAATCCTCACCCCACCATGAAACTATATAGGGGGTATTTATAGCCTGACTGTGATGCCTACCTATCTAGCTTAACGTATCTAGACCTTATTCGACACGGCTATAACAAACTAATGTAATTCCGTATAAGTCGACATATTTTAAGGCTAACAATCTTCCACCAATATGTGGACATACGCAATTACTTACAATGTTTCTATCAAGTACAATTACAACATAATAAAGTCTTCGAAAGCGCTTCCAAAGCTGAAGATGTCTTCTGAGTTTTCTTGGTCTTGAAACTTGTATTCGAGCTTGGATCTTCATTGCCTTTACTTGTTCTGGAACAATTGTAGTATGCCTCAGTTGGATTAATTTCCCCCAATTCATGCAGCATGTCTGAAAAATCTTTCTTCATAAACTCCTTTTTGGCGAAGTTTTTGAATCAGCTTCCCCTCAAACCAGCAGTCCTATCTTGAGCAGATTCTGAAACTTTGATATAGCTTGAACAATCTTTTATTTGTCATTAACGTGTACAACAGAATTTTGTAGAGGACAAACCACGCCACATACTACTGCTACTTGTCATTAGGTCTTGGTGAATATTCGTTTATGGGTGCATACAACGGATCAACAACAATTCTTCTCATGTATGCAGAATACTTCACAAACCATACTAAGTGAAGTAGTATACACTACTTCCCTTGGAAGTTGACCGGGTAATAACAAAGTACACATTTCCCCCCATGATGGTTTCGCACTCTCGGAAGCATCATTGTTGTGTACGTTCATATACTCGAGAAGTTTTCGTCTAAAGCATAAATCTTGAAAAGTTATAAACGTCGTTGAAGAAATTTAAATTTTTTGCTAAGACTGTGAAGTACCATTATCTTGGAATAGCACAATAATATCC
>BQNB010012203.1:2073-39963 GCA_026074375.1 Tanacetum coccineum | reverse complement strand
TCACCGACGTTTAAAACGCGGTTTTTGATCTTGGAATCATGGATTCTCTTTGTTTTCTCTTTATAAATCAAAGAATTTTCATAAGCATGATTACGAAGTTCATTAAGTTGAACTTTTCTATGATCACCCGCGGTTCTTAGATCAAAGTTTGTATGCTTAAGGGCCCAGTAAGCTTTGTGCTCTAACTCAACTGGTAGATGACATGCCTTTCCATATACAAGCTTGTACGGAGCGCACCCGATGGGTGTTTTGTAAGCTATACGGAAGCCATAGAGCGTCATCTAGTTTGTTCCGAACAAGAGGCTCGGTTTTTCGCCTATGTTCCTTTCAAGAAACTTTTCACACACCACATTGGATAACCTATCTCTACTTGCCCACATTGTTTTTGTGGATGATACGCGGTGGAGAGACGATGAGTGACTCCATATTTAAGCATGACCTTTGCAAACTGGTCACTGCAAAAATGGGTTCCGCGATCACTTATGATTGCACGAGGGGCACCAAATCTGGAGAAGAGAGATTTAAGAAATTGGCAAACAACTCGGGCGTCATTGGTGGGGAGCGCCTTCGCTTCAACCCATTTTGATAAGTAATCGACGGCCATGAGTATATATTTATTCCCTCTTAAAGACGGGAACGGCCCCATAAAATCAATGCCCCACATGTCAAAGATTTCACAAACTTGGATAGAGTTTTGTGGCATCTCATCATGTTGCGAAATTTTGCCTTGACGTTGACAAATGTCACATCGGGTGAGAAAGTCATGGGCATCCTTGTAGATTGTGGCCAATAAAATCTTGAATCAAAGATCTTTTTAGCGGTATAATTGGCACCATAGTGTCCCCCGGTGGGTCCACTGTGGCAAGCTTTGAGAATGTCAAAAGCTTCTTGCCCTGAAACACAACGCCTAATTACTTGGTCGGCACAGATCTTGAATAGAAAGGGGTCATCCCATAAATAATGTTTGACATCTTTGAACAACTTGTTTTTCTGTTGGGACGACATTCCCTTGACAATGAAGTTCCCCGCATGGTAGTTTGCGAAATCTACAAACCATGGGGTGTTATCATCACGAAGAGCAACCGATCTAAGAGTTTCAAGTGGAAATGTTTCTGTGATTTCCTTGTTCTCGAACTCATTTTGGTGAGGATTCTCAAGTCTGGAGAGATGATCGGCAGCTAGATTTTCTGCTCCTTTTTTTGTCTCGGATCTAAACATCGAATTCTTGGAGCAAAATGATCCACCGCATCAGTCTTGCCTTAGCATCCTTTTTATCAAAGAGATACTTTATAGCAGAATGGTCGGTGTACACTATGCTTTTGGACAAAACGAGATATGACCGGAACTTCTCAAAAGTGTACACTACGACAAGTAATTCTTTTTCGGTCGTAGTGTAGTGTGCTTGAGCTTTGGTCATTGTCTTGTTGGCATAGTGAATTGGTTGGAAATGCTTGTTCTTTCGTTGCCCTAGGACTATCCCAATTGCAAAGTCGCTTGCATCACATATGAGTTCGAAGGGCAAGTCCTAGTCAAGAGCAATCAAAATTCGAGCCTTGGTCAATTTTCTTTTAAGTGTATTAAAGGATTTGATACACTCTTTTAAGAAGAAAAATGGAGTCTCTTTTTCAAGCAAGTGGGTCATCGGACGGGCAATTTTTGAAAAGTCTATGAAACGTCGGTAAAAACCGGCGTGCCCAAGAAAACTACGGACACCTTTGACAGTAGTCGGGTGAGAGAGCTTGGCTATAACTTCAACTTTAGCACGATCGACCTCAATTCCCGACTTAGAAATTTTGTGTCCAAGAACAATGCCTTCTTTAACCATAAAATAGCTTTTCTCCCAATTTAGGGACAAATTGGTGTCTTTACACCGCTTCAACATTTTTTCCAAATGGGATAGGCATGTAGAGAAAGAATCTCCAAAGACCGAGAAGTCATCCATGAATACTTCCATTGTCTTTTCGATCATGTCATGGAAGATTGCCTTATACATGTTGAACGTGCCAGGATGCATTACATAGCCCAAAAGGCATGCGCGATAGGCGAATTTCCATATGGGCACGTGAAGGTGTTTCTCTTGATTTCCTTCGGGTCTATAGGAATATGAAAATAACCCGAGAAGCCATCGAGGAAACCAATAGTATTGGTTTCCCGCGAGTCTTTCGAGCATTTGATCCATGAAGGGTAATGGGAAATGATCTTTTCGGGTGGCTTCATTCAACTTTCGGTAGTCAATGCATACTCGCCACCCCGTAACCAATCTGGTCGGGATCAATTCATTATCATCATTCTTGACGACGGTTATGCCACCCTTCTTTGGTACACAGTGTATCGGGCTTACCCATGGACTGTCAGAGATCGGATAAATTAATCCGGCGTCAAGAAGTTTTTCAACCTCTTTTTTGATGACGTCGTGGATCTTTGGGTTTACCCGTCTTTGACTCTGAACTGTTGGTTCGTAGTCCTCTTCCATAAGGCATTTTTGAGTCAAAACTCTGGATCTACACCCTTGAATCAGGAGAGTTTCCAAAAGCGATGGTCGCTTGTGGGACTTTAGAACTGGATAAGAGCTGCCTTGTCCTCATTCCTTAAAAATCTTTCGCATTATGACGGTAACTTGTTCGTCGCCATTCCAGAGGCGTATTCTAAATGAGGTGGCAAGTCCTTAAGTTCAACCTCGGGAGGCTCATCAAATGATGATTTAGCTTCAACAACTTTAAGTTCTTCCCGGATTCCGGGTGAATAATCTTTATGATTCGGAAGAGGAGGTAACGGTTCACTATTGAGAAGTGCTTCTAGAATAAGAATGTCACCCTCCGGATCATAGTAAGTAGCATCAATTTCCCGTGAAATTGGCTCGTCATCGATAGCTATAAAAGCATTTGCTTCTTCGAGAAGGAGAAAATCACTATCTCCAAAAGGAGTTAGTGTTGGTGAAGAATTTGAAACAATTGGATCGTAATCCGGAGAAGGATTACCGTATGCAACTGAATCAGAAAAACCTAGAACTTCTTGCGAGTATTCTTCACATGCCAATTCAATGACGTCGATTCGGTTCGCCGTCATATGATTGTAATTAGCCGTGTATCTCGAAGTTTGGTCCAGATTGAATGTGATGGCCTCTTTGCCAACACGAAGGGTTATTTCACCTTCGTAAACATCTATCAACGCACGACTGGTCTTTAAGAAACTTCTCCCGAGAATTAAAGGTACTCGGGGGTCTGGTTCAAAATCTACGACCACGAAATCTGCTGGAAACTAGAACTTTCCCACCATTAAACGGACGTCTTTAGCAATACCGATTGGTTCAGTGATTGAACGGTCTGCTAGCTCTAGCGTCATGCAAGTCGGGGTTAGTTCGGGAAGAGAGAGATCTTTCCAGACGGAGTATGGCATAAGATTAATGCTTGCGCCGAGATCGGCCAAGGCGTTGCATGTATTAATCCCAGAAAATTCACATGGAATAAGAAATCGGCCAGGGTTCCAGTTTTTTCGGCCCCCCCCCCCCCCCCCCACCTTAACTGTTTAGGATGGCGGACTGCTGAGCAATTCTCGTTCAATGGAGTTCTAGCCATTTCACTCAACTTCTCTTTGTTTCCGATTAAAAGTTTTTGGTCGAGGCAAATTTGGCATAGGGTTATTGCATCCGTATGCTAATTTCAAATAACTCAAATCTCTAAAGATTTCGTAGAATTTCTCAATTTGATCGTTAGCTTTTTCACGGCGTCTTTCATCATTTCTTCTTGAAGGAATGGAATTGATGTTCGTTGGTTAGGCATCGGAGCACTTAACGGATCACATCGGGCTTGGAGCGTGGATTTGAGATTGGATTGATATACAGAGGTTGTACGTCTTCGGTGCTTCCGTTATTAGTAGGAAGCATCGTGTCCTTTGTAACCTCGGTATCACGATTCATCACTTTCGGAGGAGAAGATGAAGTAGAAGGAATCGCGGGTCCTTGATATGCAACACCACTTCGGGTGGTGATACCTTTCAAATCTTCCTTCGGGTTGGTAATGGTGTTACCCGGGAGAGTTCCCGAACCTGAAGTAGAGGCGGTATTAGAAGTCACGAACTTGGAAAGCATGTCCGTTAAATTGGCCATTTGGTTTTGCAAGGTTTGGCCTTGGTTTTGCATGTTCCTCAGAACTGCATCATTAGCCTTGACGTAGTTGTCAAAATCAGTTTTGGACACACCATGTGTCTGAGGAACAGGATCTTGGTAAGCTGGTGGTTGATTCACTGGGGGACGGTAAATTTGGCTTTGGTTGAAATTGTTCCCTCGGTTTTGATTGTAATTGTTTCCCCGATTGAAATTGTTTTGATTATTTCCTTGATGGCTTTGAATGGGAGGAAAACCGGGAGGTCGAATTTGATTTGCAACCATCTGAGGTCGGTAACCGGTATTTCCTTGGTTGAAATTTGCCGCAGCGGCTTGTGACACATACTCTTGGATATTGTCACGATAAATGTTGCCATCGGTGGCTGGACAATTTTGGTAAGAATGACCACCCCCACAAGTTACACAACTTTGCTCAACCGCTTTTACGGGAGCTGGGGTTTGGTTTTTCTTATCGAGAATCAATGCTCTAACCATATCTTTCAGCTCAGCAACATCGGATGAAACTGCTGGGGTAGAAGAGCTCGTACTCACTTTGGAAACAATGGCCTTGCTTCGTGATTGACGAACTTGGACTGCTCTCGATGATTTTTAGGCATTCTCGAGGCATTTTATCCAAAAAGTCACCCGCAGCGGAGTTCAATGAATCTTGATCATTCGAATTTAGGGCATTATAGAATGTATCGAGTTGATGCAATTCTGAAAACCCATGATGCGGGCATCCCCTAAGAAGATCATTGAATCGGTCCCATGCCTCGTAAAACGTTTCATCAAATTTTTGTTGAAATCTTCCTAATTTCATTCGAAGATTTGTTGTTTTAGAGGGAGGGAAGAATTTGTTAATGAATTTCGAAACAAGATCATCCCAAGTAAGAATTGATTGAGGGGGCTCTTTTTCAAGCCAAATCCTGGCTGCTCCCTCGAGGGAAAATGGGAAAAGCATAAGCTTAACCGACGTATTCGGGACGTTTGGGAACTTCATCGTAGAAGTGATCTTGTTGAAATATCGGATGTGGGCATGTGGGTCTTCTTTATCATGTCCAAAAAATTGCTTGTTTTGAACAAGATTAAGTAGACCATGCTTGATCTCAAAGTTGTTCGCGGTAATTTCGGGAACAACGATCGCATCCTCGTAACCCTCGGTGGGTGCTTCGAGCAATTGCGCCATAGTACGATTATCAGCCATCGTAACTATGGGAGGATTGAAAATTTCTTGATTGTTATTTGGTTTCTCAAGATTTGGTGGTTCAACAGAAGTTTGTCGGACTTGCTGTTGTCGATGTTTACGGGCTTGAGAACGAGTGCGCATGCACAAAATAGAAATATAAAAAGAAAATTTACACTAATTTTTTTTTAATGATTTATTCACAATGTATTTTACCGGACAATGAGATAAGACAACTTCAACCAAATAATCTACTTACTTCACGGTAGCTCTCAAAAAGATAAACGCACAGGTGAGCGGAGGAGTAGGAATAGCGCGAAGCTTATTTCTCCTTTCGGGTCGTAGTTCCTAGGAACAACCCTCCTTATACCCACTTTATAGTTTGTTTAACTTTTCAAGGTGAGCCGTACGTCGTAAGAGACACAAATGACAAGTTTTTAAATCTTTTGTTCGATTTGGGAACCAACAAGTTCACCGGAAGTTATTGTGATAATACCTCAATTGAGAATATTATATTTTGGTATTTTTACCAATTTGTGAATTTTATTTCTTTTTATGGAAAATGTTTTTATATTTTTGGTTTTTCTTTTGTTTTTATATGATAATTATACTAGTAAAAGAAAATGAAAAATATTTTTGTACTTTTTATGTTTTTATAAAGAAAATATTCACAGCTTTAAACACAAATTGTCAATACGTAGCGATATTCTTTTTCAACCTCCCCGGCAACGGCGCCAAAATTTGACTCGCCTGAACTCACACCTTTTTTTTTATGGATAAATATAAACTAATATAAATACAACACAAAAAGGATCAGAATCACGCGAGACCAAGAAACCGGAAGCAGTATAGAGTGTTCCCGGGTCGTTATGTCCCAACGAGGCTGAAATGGAAAATCGCAAGACGATTGATGATTGATGTTTGAGAATGACAAGGAATGATTGGGCACTAATACTGATGAGCAATTGCACATAAAAATAAGCAAAGAAAATAAGCTGGAACAAGAATAAAAGCTAGAAATGGCAAATAAGCTAAAAAGCTACAAACTGATACACTATTGAAAATGCTGAAAAGGAAAAGTTATGCCAAAAACGAGATATATATCATTAATATAACACTACCAGCAGGAACTATAACACTACCAGCAGGAAACAAGCAATTAAGCTAAATTAAGCAGGAGAAACTCAGCAGTACTAACAACAGGACTAACAGTTTTAACTATCGGTACTAACTTGAAGTTAGTACTGCTAGCTTTAAAGTTAGTACTGCTAGCTTTACAAAACAAAATGAAACAGGAAATAAGCAAATAAGCTAAAACAGATATTTAACTAACCCTAATAAGCACTCAGGCATAAGAATGAGCAACTAGAATAAACTAAAGTGGCAAATCAGCTAAAAAGCTACAAACTGATAAACTATTAAGATTGCTTTGAAAAGGCAAATAAGCTTGAATAAGTTCTACTAAAGACAGTAAACGAAATGGGCTTAATCTACTCTAAAAAGCTAAGGAAATCTTATATAAGCATAAATAATAAGCTAATAAGTAATAATGAACCAACAGTCTAACAGTTTTAACTACTAGTACTAACTTGGAGTTAGTACCGCTAGCTTTAAGTTAGTACTGCTAGCTTTAAAAATCCCAAAATAGACCCAGCAGTACTAACTGTGGGTTAGTACTGCTTGTTCCAAACACCCTTTAAAGTTTTCACAAATCATTTTTCTTTTAATTTTAAGCTGAATTGGTCCTAAACAGATTATCAAATAACAAAATAAGACACTTATAAGCAGACTTCAATCAAGAATAAGCACTTAAATAAGCTGAATCAATCTAACAGTATTAACTACCAGTGCTACCAGTACTAACTTGGAAATTGACACAAACTGTTTTTAACTAACAACTAAGCAGGATAAGCACTAAACATCATGATAAAGCATAAATAAATGAATATAAGTAACAAATAAGCACTAATAAGCAGTTCTACAGTAAATAAGCAAAATAAGCAAAATAAAAACTTACAACTCCCTTGCTCAAAACAAGGTTAAACAAAGAGTCTACAAGCTCTAGCTGGTATAAAACCAGCTAGTGAGAGTCCATAAGCCCATCCAGAACTGGCTTATCATCCATAAGCTGTGGTATATTTGAGTGTGGAATTTTGTTTTGATTTTTTTTCTTTTTCTTAACTAATTAACTTCTTAAGTTTACTTAATTAAAGCAGCTTATAAATAAGCTGTATTGAGAGCTTTTTGAACACAAAACAACATAATTAAGAAGCTTAACACTTGGAATTGTAAATTGACTTAAAACCTCAAACTTGCATTAAAACTTGAAAGGGTTACAAAGCTGAAAGAAAAGCTGTAAATGACTTTAAAAACTAAAAATAAGCTAAGTTATATGAAAAATTAAGCTAAGATTATCTAAGATGCCTTCAAGGCTTACAACAGGACTTTTTATTTAGCCCCCGATTAGACTTCTCTTCATGTCTCTCACCCGTATGCTTCTTTTGTGAGAGCTTCACTAGGTGTTTTTGTTGTGTGAGGGACTTGATAAAAGCAATCTCAGCCATCCAATCTTCTTGTGTTTCTTTTTGAGTCAATCACATCCATCGAATAGCTTGGAAAGTGGTGAAGGATTACCAACATGACAATTATAAAGCTGGGGGAGATAGTGGAGGAGGGGGAAATGTTTTATCCAGGGTTTGAATAGTTTGCAGGGTAAAAGAAAGTGAAAGGAACCCGTGAGTTGTTTCTTGGGTTTGTTTGGGCGGGAAAAAATTGATTTTTGGTAAGTTGGCAGCTTTGGCCCTTCATCTCATATAACTTCATTGCAAACTTCGCCCTTTTATGATACGATTTTAGGGGTTTGGCAGAACTGGCCCCTAAAGTTGTTCTTCACCCGGTGTGCAATTTCAGCCCTTGTCTTTATTCTCGTAATACAACTTGAGGTTTGGCAATTTTAGTCCCTCAAGTTGTATTTTCTCCACTTGGCTATCTTTTGACTTTGACGGGGTTGACTTTCCTGCTGACTTTTTGACTTTGACTGACTTTGGCCTTGATTTGACTTTGTCTTTTCCATTCCGTGCTTGGCTTTGTTGTTTTTGGCTTTCTTTTTGTCCTTTTGTTTGATATCCGTTTCCTGCACAATACAAATGCAAAACATACAAATACAATGTATTCTTGGTACGTTTTTAGTCATTTAAGTCCGTTTTTGATAGAAAATGGTATGTGTAATTAAGCATATACCAATAGTAAAGGGGTTGAGATTGCCACCCTAATAAAAGTGATGAAGAAAATACATACCTTTATGTCTGCACATGTATCTGACTGGGAACCCCGATCAGACATGCCCACTGCCATCTGATTAACAGAAAACATCTTAGACCAATGTCTGGACTGTCTTATTGTCACCACATATGAAAAATGGCACAAATAAAAAGAATAAAACAAACTTACACGGGTCACATTGTTTAGCATGCATATAACTTGAAAGTAGACGATCCCGTTGAAAAGAATTGCTCCCCACAGAGGTGCATAATAGGTAAAGAAGTGGACAGCCTGTACAAATACATCAGATAAATAAAAATGCATGATCATTTACAGTGGGTTTCTACAACAGACTTGTACTCTACATATTTACATAATTGTGCAAAAGAGTACATGTGTTTTCTTTGGTTATTCATTGCAAGTTTTTTTTGCCAAAAAATGCTATGGTTTTGAAACTTTGGTGCTACAAATAGGTTGATTTGGATAATCATGATCCACATAATTGGATAGCAGATCAAATCACTAGATGTGAGCGATCCGACAAATTGATAAGCCTTCATGCAAGTATATATGCTCTTTCTGGATACCAAAAGAGAAAGAAACACCAAGGGCAGTAGGGCACTATAAAATGGGTTTGTGTAGAAGAACAAGTGGGTTGTCGGGTTTCAGGATCCAAATAAAAATATTGGAAACCTTACAGCAGCTAAGAATAAACTAGCTAATACCAAGTGGGACGGGGGAGCTTAAAAGACTTTGTCTCTTACTAAACGGGATTGATATCTTTTTCTGGAACTGACTTATGCAACAGTAGTTAATATTGCAATATTTCCAATGGTTTAGCTAAATGAACAATAGTAAGACATGTTTGGACAAAATCCAAATACAAGGGGAAGAAATGACCAAAAAGTGAAAAGCAGTTGCAATTGTCTTTGCAAACAGGGCAACACTCAGCAAACATCTCATATGTCATGTTTGGATACCTAAACACATCAAAGTTACAAACTTTATTAACCCAACATCATTTTAAGATAGTTCTAAGACAAAACTTGGATTTTCAGAAGGCAAATCTATTTGGATGGCTTTTGCACAAAGTTTTCTTTATCATAAGTACTAAACACACTTTTTTGAAAAATAATTACACTTGGTGATGGGGTGTCCATACATGGTTCTAACAATTACGTATGTTTGTGCTAATATAATATTAACCGAAAGAAAGATATACCAAGTATAATAACACTTGGTTTGACATTAAGTACGACGAACAACAGCTCCCTTGTCGTTCCTTTGACACTGATGGCACATGACTGATTATAAACCATATTTCCCTGTAAAATTCATTACCAAACAACAAAATTTAATTCAAATCTATAAAAAAACAGAGAGTTGGAAGAAAAACATACACTTCCATCCTCAACTTGATGTCTAGCAGCACACTTTGGCCTCGAAGAACCATTGCTAGGATGGAGTGTCCTTTTTAGCAGAGGAAGAAGTAGAAGATTTCCTTTTAGGCGTCTTCATGTTGGGATTGATTTTAACTTTGATAAGGAGATTTTTGAAATGGTCATCTGCGTAGTTGGGTTTCCCCTTGCTGTGATTTCTTGACGACCATCTCCAACTTTCAAAATCATCTTCAACAACAGACTCGTGGTTTTTATTAGTAGGTTTAAGGCCTCTTTTCTTTTTAGCGCAGTGTGCTATCAAAAACCATATCCTTGTCTTTTATATCGACATCAGTAACCAAAATGTAAACATATTTCCCTTCTGGAAATGATTAAACAAAAAAAACACCAAATGAAAGACATAAATTTCATACCCAAAGTAAACAAAAAGAAATACAATGATTCTAAAAAGGGTCAAAATGAACAATCTTGGAGTAACAGAAAGAAGTTATGATAAAAAGACTGATTATGTACATAAATGTAAACTTACCAACATATACAACTATACCTGTATATTTAAGGGTGTTTGGATGTGCATTCTGAAGTGACTATCTATCATTGCGGCCTCAAGTCATTCTAATCAATTTCTAGTGTTTGGTTAACCCTACTGCATTTTTTGGTTATCTTATAATTTGGCTGTCATATAATATTTGAATATTCATTTTGATATTAGTTGCAATGTGAAGTGTTCATTTTTATAATAGCTTCAACAAGATTGACATTTAACGGTAGAGTAAAACTACTTGTAAACATTATTAGCCCGGCCCCCCCCTCTTTTTGAGTCACTTTCAAATACACCCACATACAAACACCTCTTACTTAACTACAATGTAAATCAGATTTCTTAAAGTTGCAATAAAACTACTTGTATACCATTATTTGCCGCCTAGTAGCCCTCGACACTAACGATTAAGTATAATTCAAAAATTGAAAAATTACAATTTACTTCAAACAATAGCATCAAGAAGCAATTCATAGATAGGAACTTCTTAAGGTCTTTTCCTAAAGCAATATCTCAAAAAGCTACCAAACCTGGGTTGATTTAGTTCTCAAGGCGGTACGATTTCTAAAAGAGGCTTCTTTGGAATTGCAACTTCTGGAATCTTTAGTAGAAACCTACAAAAAAAACATCCAGTCAGACATATACACAAAACATTCAAGAATAAACAAGTATCATACTCATGAAAATCTATAAATCAAAATATACTCACTTGTTGATGAAAGTTGAGGCATTTCAAAACAAAAGAGTACAGCCAGCGAAAGGATTAGACTATGGAAAATGGGAGTCAGCAGCAAATGATACTCCAGCACTTCGAAACTAAGAAAATAAGAAGTTTGATGCGAACACTCAACACTGTCTATCTGCATTAAGCATAAGCAAACAAGCACCTAAATAAGCAATGCCAAACACCCCTTAAAAGGGTATAGCAATAACTTACAACGAGATTTCAAGGATTGTCTTCTAGAATGTCCCTTTTGACCTTGCCAACAAGATCAACACCAACATCAGTAGCTTTAGTGTAAATACCACAACCAACTCTACCAAACAGGGTCATTGAAGATCCACCGAGACCGTAGCCAGCTCAAAAAATAGTAATAGACCTTATAGAAGTCAAGTAGGATGATGAACACAAGATGTAAACCCCAATCAAGCCTTCAAAATCAAAACCCTAATCTAGAAAACCCTAAATATGTTTTCTTGATAATTCCTTGCTAAACCCGAATCCAAGCTTCCCAACACCTTGAGTAGTCTTAGGTAACCTTAGATTGAACACTTGAATGCTTGTATTGCCTTGGATGAAAAATAAAAATGAAACCCTAATGCACAATTTTGTGCCGTGGGTTTTGGATGAAATAGAGAGGGTTTTTGCTTTGGTTTTTCTTGTATGAAAGTGTAAGAGGATTATGGACCTAGGGCTTGCTTTATATAGTACTTAGGAAACCATGAAACAACCTTAATTTGAAACCATGGGAGCAAATGGTTTGAGTACAAGTTGTAAGGAAGCCTCTCCTCCTCCCTAGGCAAGGATTCGGCAAAAGGACACAAGGAGTACCAAGATTAGACAATTACTAGTAACTTGGGTCCAAGTACACTTTGTGTAAGGTTTAACATGTAAAGGAAAAGGATTAAATGAAAGTGTTGTGTATTATTTCTTGTGCACAAGCTTAGGTCCGGTTTATGAAGGTTATAAGTGAGCAAAATAATTAAATTTTGAGTATTGGGTATAAACGTGGGTATTTGTTTGAGTGTAGATAGGTAAAGGTGCTTCCGGGTACGACCGAATGTAATTTATTGCGAAACGTAAGCGTTTTACGTAACCAACAAAAATAAATTACAAAAAGTTATAAATTATACTCCTAATAATCATATAACACTTGCTTGATGTCAACTTTAATTTGTTTGATGTCCGTTTACATTGGACGTTGATTTTTAGTTTACGCGATTTAACTATAAGTTAATAATTAAAAGCGAACGCGTAAAACTCTAAAATAAATAATGGAATTTATTAAAGTTGTAAATAACCTGAAAATGAGAAATGTTACAATAATCGAGAAACCAACGACTTCATATTAGGGCTTTGAGTGCCTAATTATTTTGTTTTTATATTATTTATCTTTCTTGTGTTTTAAATTGCACCCGAGAAGAAAACTACAATTTAGGAGAAAGTATCGGATTAGAATTAGTAATTAGGCCCGAGACTAAACTAGTATAAGTCAAGTTTATTATCAACAATTAGCCCAATCCCCCCCCCCTTCTCTCATTTCCTACGCGGCCCAAACAACCACATACACAACACTCTTACAAAAATTATTTTACAAAGCCCACACCTTATTTTTTTGTATAAGCCGATTAGTAAAACCAAAGCCCACACCCTTTTTCATTTTCTTTATAAGCCTAACCAAAACTCACACACAACATTACAACGTTAAAAAAAATATAGAGAAGAGAGAAAAAACCATCAGTATCCCTTCTTCTCTACCTGTTGTTCGACCCACAACATCCCTAAAACCACCATTCCACCTTCAAATCTCCACCAAATCTCTTTCATTCAACCTTAAATCACTACTACAACAAACCCTAATCATCCATCATCCATAAAAACCATCATGCAAGTGTATTAAAGAAAGTAAGGATTTTGAAGATCATCAAGTTTTAGGGTTTTTAATTGATTAAGGGCTCTAGGATTATCAAGGGTTGGATTAGGAGTGATTGTGATCAAGATTGAAGCAAGATAATCAAGTTAGGGTTCTTGGTTTTGGTGTCTTGTGTTCGGCAGCCCAATACAACACCCTCTAGGGTTGTGTTTGATCTTTTAAAACCATCCCATTGTAAGTTAAAAGTACTTTCTTAAAACCCTAACTTGTTGTTTTATTTTTCTAGTGAGTGCATGTTATTTATTTTTACTTTTATGATCATACAAGTAAATTTTTTTCAATTGATCTTGGTAAGTTAGTGTATGTGAGGTATATGGTTATGGGATAGATTGCATTGAAGTATCTTGGCCTTGTGATGGTTCAATTGAAGATTTAGATGTGTTATTGGTTGATTTAGAATAGGATTTTGCGGGCTATTTTGGGACAACAGGTAAACGAAGCTTGTTCTCCAACGTTTTGGCCTGGATCCTGTGATAAAACTTTATGGGTGAATATATATAGGTCGTGGCATCATGAGATAGTTGGATGCTCAACCAATTCCTACGTATGAGGGAGATATGGTCAAAATACGAACATGGGTCAATTCTGGACCTTCGATTAGAAAGCAAGTTAATATCAGGGTTTTTGAACTAAAACTTTATGTTTTAAAGCTTGGGTCAATGCTAGACATCTTATAGAAGCTCCAGCACTTGGCCTCACACTCATTTCAATTTTAGTTTAGGATTTATGACTAAAACGGCAAAACTAAGAAATTCAGTTAAAAATCTGGTTTGACCTTCGGTTAGTAAAAGTTGAATTCCCGTTGATTGGTAAATGAGTTGAATGATTGGCTTAATATATTGAAAACTATATTCATGTGGTTTTTGAGGGGTGAAAACCTCACCTTTATATCTTTTATATAATGAGAGATATGGTCCGGTGATCATGGCTAAATTCTGCAAACGGTAGTTTTCTGTTTTGAGTTAGCGATAGTAAATTGTCCTTTTCTAACAATTGGTAAGCATTTGGAGTTTGAGGCTTAATGTTCTGGAAAGTAGACTTCAAGGCCTTTCCAGGGGTGAAAGCCTCATGTCTATATCTTTTCCGGTTTAGGATTTATGCTCTCTTGAAAATTATTAAAATCAAAAAATTGACTTTTACGTCTAGGATTGGAAAAATGAAAAGTATGACCACATCCGATTGAAATAGGAATTAATGGGCGAGACTTAGTAGATGTTTATTTTAGTTTGACCCCAGATTAGACATCAATTGACTTCTTAAAAACACTTTGGTTTAATCTTGGTGCAATATTGTTCCTTGTTTCAGATTTTATTAACTAGTATTATATAACTATTCTATTATAATGATATGATGTATCATTCTAAGTCGCGACTTGCTTTATAGGTCATGGCTAATCTTTGGAGTCATCTTCTAATACTTGGTTTCTCATTTGATCATCTACATACGGTGAGTTCATAGCCTCGCCTTTACTAATTAAATGTTTTATTAAACCCCCGCGAGGGAGATACATGCTTGATTTGAAAAATTAAACACAAATTGTTTTTGGAATGCTGGACCCGATTATGTGATATTGTCATTGAGTAGCTATTGCCAAAGTCCCTAATTTCATGAACCGTCAATTGCCTATAATGGGTGAGCGCTAGTGCATTTAATAGATCTATTGGGTTTGACAACCCCGTCCGAGGTTTGAATCGAATTCTTTCGAGCACCTTTTTAACGGACGATTTGTATTGAGAATCGTAGGTATGAGGCAATAATACCTAGTACTGGGGCAATTGTGTTTGCATACAAGTTATGCGTTGTTGTCAAGGTTTCGGTGTCATGAGCTCAATGATATAGAATTTGATATATGGCTTGTCCGTACAACAAGTCACTTGATGAATTATGCTTGTGTTCTATCTTTTATTTATATAAACTCTATGGATTCACTCAACGTTTCGTTGACTTTTTAGCATGTCTTATCTCAGGTAATCAAGGATGAAGACTTGGAGCACACGAGGAGGAGCTTGCGCTATTTTATTTTGTTAAACTGTTTTAAGTTCCATTCCTCACAAATACATTTAAATTATGGTTGTGGTTTTAAAACTTGTATGTTGGTTTTGGTTACGATCCTGTTAGACAACTTTTGCACTCTGAATTTCTATGAATGGAACTAAGTTTTATAACGTCTCTTATGAGTCGTTCTTGGTAATTTATGTGTAATTGAGCTATGATTTAACACCCAATGTTGATTCCGCTGCATGTAAAATTGTGGGTGTTAAAGATTGGTATCAAGAGCCATAAGTTATAGAGAACTAGGTCATTTTTCAAAAACCTAAACTATAACTTTATTTTTCTAATTTTCGTGCGCAAAATACTCCTCGTGGTTCCCGCTCAAGTCATCATAAGTGATTACCATCTTAGCATTCTTTCCTTACGGATACATCATTGCTTAGCATATATTAAATAAATACTATAATCTATATTGAGATATACTTCGATTATTAAACTTTGTATTAAAATTTTATATTTAATTACATGCTTAAATAAATCATTATTAAATCATTTATATGTTTAAATAAATCAATATTATTTTATCATATTCATTGCAAGGTATATTGCATTCATTTATCCGTATTTTGCATATCGCATTCATTCATTCATATGATGCATAAATTTTATTTATATTTTTGACCTTATACGTATTTATTTTCCGTGATGACAGATTATCATGGAAAACTTACCTCCTCAAAATGACGATTAGAACATTCCTAAAGAAGAACCCATTCTGGGTCAAGCCCCTACAGCTCCTGTCGGATTTGGTCAGCTATATAAAGGCAAGTAAATGCTAATATAAGGATGATATATAATATATATGATATATGAGACTTGTGGTAAAATACAAAAGTGGTAAAGTATAAAGAAAATATCAAAATGATTCAACAAACTCAAGCGAGCAAACATTCTGTCCAAAATCGAAGTTTTACATATCCATTTTATGTTTTTATAAGATAAATACATTACACGACGATTTCCGAAAAGGTAAGAAACTTGTTTAACGATTAAAACGAAAAAGTATACATAAAAACGAGTTATACATAATAAACGAAGTCGAAAGTAAATTATTATAAAAAACATTTTTATAAATAAATAAACCGCAAGTGTTGATATTTATACACATAAAACATATTTTTAGGATTCCAAAATGATAAGAATCGTAATTTTTCAATTAATAACGAAAGAGTTATGAATTTCGCGAGTTTACGACAATTAATACTTTTATAAAACTATTTTTATAAAAGTTACTATTCATGAGATAGGATCAGAGTATATACTTTTGTAAACCTCATAAATATATAGAACTTTCAAATACGAGAACGTCCTCGAAAGAATCACTAAAAACGGAGCTATAACGAATAAAATACGACGTTTACGGGCTTTACGACAATTAAATCGATAAAAATATACATAAGGTCTGATGTGAACAGTAATTTTTACTGTTCACCAGTAGGTCCGAAATTCGAAAATGTCAATTTATGATAACTCGTCTTGATACGAAAAGATGGGCATAAGAAACGCGAGAATCGGGTTTAAAACGCGAAAGTTACGCCAGTTTTGCTAAAACGGTAATTATAAACGTTTTAACTTCTTAAACACAATTTTACCAAAACCATTAGTTGGTGATTGAGCTATATAGAATATTATGTGGTTATCAAAGTACTATATTACTAGGGAGTTTCATAATGAGGCCTCTTCGGATGGCGTATCGACGAGTTGTTGGATTTACGATTTAAAGTGTCCTAACTCCTCGTACGTCATGTCATGACCTCTTTAATTATGATAGCCCGAACGATAGTACGATATAATCTATAGGATTACATTCAATGTTATCAATTAAAGTACTCGGTACTTATACGACCTATGATAATTTAGGTTGCATTCAATCTTTTACGTGACGCTTTATCTGCGATATTTGGATTATCAGAACTCAAGGTGAGTTCATAGCCCCACGTTTTACATGATTTGTTTTATAAGTTTTGGGGTGAGAACATGCTTGTTTACAAATGCATTTACATGGTTGATTACAAATTGAATTATGCACTTTTTTACTTGTCATGCGATGAGATACAATACTTGGTTTACTTTTTGGACGTAAACACATACTTGACTTTTAAGAATAATTACGGATTAGCTTAGGTTTCATGAACTGTAAATCACTTGGAGGGTGACTGCGAATGTTATAAAAATAGATCTATGGGGATTGACAACCCCGTTCTGGTGAATTAAGCTCTCAACAAGTACGAGATCGAAACTAAGAACGGTTATATCAATTTCAGATTATCGACTGGATTGGTGTCTACCAGGGCCAACACTGAATACTAATTGAATTTTTATCGTGCCTTGAATAAAGTGGCATACTTATAAGTTTCTACATCGCAGTTCCATTAAACTTAGAGTAATCGTAATCATTTCTCTTACTACATAATTGAAACATTTTTATATTTTGTGCTCATTACAATTATATACTTTTGAAATATTTGATATATTTGTGCTCAATACAATATATACTTGAAACATTTATGGAAATTGGCTCATAATACAATATATACTTGAAATATTTGTATATTTGCTCAATACAATAAAGACACTTAAACATTTTTTGTATATTGGTGCTCATTATAATACTACTTGAAACATTTGAATATATTGTGCTCATACAATAATACTTGAAACATTTTTGGATATTGTGCTCAATTATAATATCTAAACTTGAAACATTTTTTTGATATTGTGCTCATTAATAATATCAACTTGAAACATTTTTGGATATCGTGTCATTTAAAACTAACTTGAAACATTTTGGGATATCATGTTCATTACCAATATAACTTGAAACATTTTAGGATTTATATAAGGATACCTATATAAGTCGGTTTAATGTGTGGCAAGTCTTGATTGGCTGAAACTTGTAACACAGTAGACCTTATATAGTAAAAGTTAATGGGATTTACAATTATACTTACAAAAACCTATGACACACAACCAACTTTATGTTGACCCTATTAAGCATGTTTTCCTCTAGGTGAAATAGAAGCTTGGCCTATTAGAGGAACATTGGGAGTCCAAACATTTCAATAATACATTTCAAACGACACTTAAGAGGTCAACACTCATGACAATGTGTGCAACGGTATTATGAAGTAACCGCTCCCGGAAACACATTCCGCTGCACCCAATTTTGGGGGTGTTAACAGATTTGTACATAGCAAGGCTATAGAGAATAGTTGCCAAATATTTTACCCTAGACTATAGCATTTTCACAAACATTGCAATACATCAAACAATTTCAAAGTACAAACAAGATCTTCTATGGGATAAGATGAAAACACTAAGCCTTGTCAAGGTATGGTGGGTTGCACCATGGAGCCTCAGGACCAAACTGATATTCATACAACATGAATAACAATTGTAAGTTAGATAATGTAAAAGGTTTCGAGTATTGTTCATAAGTCGATAAATTTAAATTTAACAAGGTACGAGCCGTATAACAATTCATGACTGAATCTCAAGACAGTTCTTGATTTGATATTTTGCGAAATTGAGGCCTGAATGACAGGTTGTACACAATCGAGGTACTTGATAAATTCCCTCGAGGATTGTTAGACTCGTAGCATTATGTGAAACAATTACGCGTAATTTAGTGGTAAGAACCACATAGAAATCATTTTCTTATATTTGCAGACACACAACTTGTTTACCTTGCGAACGTGACTTAAGTATATATATAATAGTATATAATATATACTATATAGTATATATATAAATATAATATGTATAAATATATAAAATACATACCATACCTTGTGTATCTACAATTATTTATATAAGGGTGATTTATATAAATAGCTGGAGCATTCCTTTAGGCAAGTAGTACTATAAGCTCATAGATTCTAAATAGATAACTCACATTAAGGTTAACAAATACTGATACTTTACCAACAACCATTAAGCCAGAGCGCACATTCATATTAACCATACATCACTTCACAACACTCTATTTCGGAGCATGACTTTTGAGAATTAAACTAAAATTACATTTTTGGGATTTTGAAGGAAATGGCACCAAAAAGAGGCCACAAGGTCACACCAGTTTACAGAAAGAACCTACCAACCACCACTGTCACCAATGAGCCCAACTATCAGCGAATATTGACCAAGGTGTTACTGCGCATTGACAGCACGTGATAGCAAACAGGAATGGCCGATGACAGCCATACTTCGGGAACAGGTGCCTGAAGGAACCGAACGCGTATACTCCGAAATGCGCTTACCAAGACTTCATGAATGCCAACCTCTGTATTTCAAAGGCAGCTTGAGGAGTGGTCGAACTAAACCCAAAGTTTGAAAGATGGAGACTGTAATTCCGCATAAGCAACTGCATCTGTGGAAAAACAATCAAGTTCTCACATGTCTCTTTTGGCATGGGGAGCTCTGACGTGGTGGCATTCCCACTTAGAATTGTTGGGTCAATGATGTTGCGTATGCAAGACTAGGATGATCTGAGAATGAAAATACTGTCAAGTATTGTCCGAGGACGAGATAAAGAAGCCGAGACTTGAGTAGTGGAAATTGAAAGTAACAGGGTACCGATGTGGCAGGGTACAACAAGGTTCCAGGAACTATCACTGTTTTGTGTTAGAATGTTCTGAGAGTCTAAAAGGTTGAAAAGTATGCCGGTGGTTTGCCCTATATTATTCACAGAGAATGTTTTGGCGTCAAAACCAAAAACCAAGCGGGAAGCTACTAAAATGGGCAACAGAGTTGATGGATAGAAAATCAGCACATTTTGCTGAACGTCCAAGCTGCGAACAGAGGAAACTTGACAACAACCACCAAGCTCAACAACAACTTCCCAAAAGGCAAGAATGTGGTCCAATTCTTACGCCGCTTAGTGACTGTAAAGAAAAGAGTATGCATCGGAACTCTACTACCGCTGTGCAACAAGTGCAAGTTTTCTCCCACAATGGCCACATTCACTGTTAAAAAGCCATACTGCGAAGAGGGTCGGTCATTTGACCCGGAGACTGTTGGAGTTCTGCCTGCTACTATAACAAAGAACCCTTCACTGTAATGTATGTGGAACCAAGGGCACTACAAGATTGATTGCCCAAAATTAAAGAACCGAAACCATTGAAACCAAGCTGAGGTACAGAACACATGAATGGTGCTTTCCTATAGGAGGAGGAGAAACGATCAAAGACCCCTAACAACATGAAACGAGATCGAAGCTTAAAAGAGAAAGTTGTCTCGCTTTGCCTAATAAATCCTAAGTTGGAACTATCTTAGACTTTACCTCCTTAGGAGTCCTCGTTGTATTTCTCTTAAATATCCGTTGTACGAACAATTTCAAATTACCTTAAACAAATCAATGTGTGAAAATATCGTCACCTTAACTTTGTAACTTTCTACTTGGAAAGTCAAATATAACACTATTTTGACGAAAATGAGCATACGCATCTTAGCCCTCAAATATACATAGCCTGATCAACTATGATATAAATTCAGGAGGACCATGCCATGCTGAAGTATCACCTTAAAACAGCTCGCACGAGTAAAACAAATTCTATTATATCAAGTATTTGTATACGTATTACCTAAAAGCTTATCTATCACTAGGAACCAAACCTAATAATCCAGATAACATAAGTAAACCTCTTACACCATCTTACACTGAAGTCGACATCAAAATCCTAACAAAAGCCGAGACACATCACTATCGCTAGGACAAACCACTAATAAACTTACCTCCTAAGGAAGTTACGCCGAAGTGAAGACTGTAAGCTAGTAAAATTACAAGTTTGTCCACCGAGAATAGCTTAAGGTAATCACCTTATGAAAGGAGAAGTAACTCTTTGCAAACGGGGTAACTAAACCCCAGGTATGATAGACCATCAAGGTGATGGAAAAGGTTGGATCTGTTGCTTACAAACACGAGTTTTCCTCAAGAGCTGACAAGGTTCACAATATGTTTCACGTTATCCAACTTGAAGAAGTGCAACGCCGACGAACCATTAGCCGAGGGCCCTGTTGGATGGACTTTCATCTTGATGACAAAGCTTCATTTGTTGAGGAACCATTAGAAATAGTGGGCCGTGAAGTTAAACGGTTGAAGCGAAGTTCAGATCCCATTAGTCAAAGTTCGATGGAACTCCAAGAGAGGTCCTGAGTTCACATGGGAACGTGAAGACCAATTAAGAAGAAATACCCACACCTCTCACCAAGACCAGCAATCGTCTCAACGAGTGCTTCGCCATCGTGAGCCTTGAGACAAGGCACGTTTAACGGGGAAGACAATAACACCCTGTGTTTTCAAGTCAATGACGACATCAATAAATTCACAATGTACCTTTTTTTGAAGTGTACTGTTTGCTTGAATCATAATAAATTATTTAAATCTAAACCGTAAGCTAAAAATTAGCGTCAATGTAAACGGATCATCAAACAATTTAATGTTTACATCATCAAGGGTATAATAATTATTTTGAGATAATTATAACTTTGTTCATTTATTTTTATCGGATACGTAAAGAGTATACGTTTCGCGATAAATTGCGTTTAGACACTCCCGGAACCACCAAAACTTTTCTACGCTTCAACAAATACCCACTTTTATACCCAATACATAAAAGTTGGAAAAATATATCATGTATATCATATCTATGCCGAAATTATGGCAAAGATATAATGAAAATCATCCAATTTTTGGTCAACATGCACCATACTATCTTCCATGGACCCACCAAACCTATCTTTTGACTAAGACCATAACTATGGCCATACCTAAGACAAGAGACCATACCCTGACACTTACTCTATTGACCTCCAAGACATACCTTGCACCATACTTAGGTATCTATACATAAGAGATATAACACTTACATACAATAACACTTAGTAAATTTTCAACAATCTTTCTCTCCCCATCTTATAATGCTACGTCATTGTTTCAAGCACTCCAAACAAATCCATAGCAATTTTTATACAACCCATACACTCCTATACACATCTATCCTAAGGCGTTCTAAGGTGTTTTCATCCATTGAATCACCATTTACAAGTATTAATCAAGAAAAACAAGATTAGGGTTTTCTTGAGAAAAACTAGGGTTTCCATAGTTGGCAAGCATTGGTTGTAAGGCTAAACATAACTGTTTAGCATTTGTTTCTCATACATCATCATACATCAAATAAGGTCCATGTTTAAACCTTTTATGCATTCATGATATGAAGTTTTTAAATATGATGTCTAAATATGAATATCACCATTATATAACATTTTAACAAGAAAATTATAATTTTTCTCTTGGGCTCAGACATAGAGGTAAATTCATGTTCAAATGAGTGTAAAGAGTCTTATGCTAAACCTAAAAAACTATATGATGCACAAAGAGAACAACTAAGTGATGCAAGCATAGAAATAAAAGCATATACTCAAGGTCTAAAGAAAGTTGAAGCACAATTAGTTGCTCTTCAACAAGGTCAACTTTGGTATGAGGAAAAGATAAGATTTATGAAAATAGACTTAGATGATAAAACAGATGTCCTAACATATCATAAGAAACTATTGGCAGAAGCTCAAAAAGAAAAAGAAGATTTAAAAGCTACAGTAGAAAAATGGCATAACTCTTCTAAAAATCTTGGTAAACTGCTAAATACCCAAATGAGTGATAATGATAAATTTGGGCTTGGGTATGGGGATCACAGATATGATGGCATTTTGAGTTATGAAAATGAATTTTTACAAAGTGTTTTTATGAATAAGGAAAGTGAGTTAGAAAAACAACCTTTGTATGATAGGTTTGTTATAGCAGGAGGAATGCATGTTGTACCCCCACCCATGACAGGGAATTACATGCCATCTGGACCTGATGTAGAAATAGATTACTCTTAATTTATATATGGTCCAAAACAGTCTCAACCTAGTGAATCTGAAACCCAAACCAGTGACTTTGATACTTGTGAATCAGATTGTAGTGCTGAAACACATGAATCTTTGCCTGAACCAACTGTAAATGAACCCAAAGTAGCAAATGAACCCAAGGTTTGGTCTGATGCTCCTATAATTGAGGAGTATGAATCAGATAGTAAAGATGAACATGTGTTTCAGCCTACAAAAGAACAGGTTCAACCTAGTTTTGCTAGTACTAATAAGCAAGTAAAAACTCCTATGGAAACTGTTAAGAAACAATTCACACATAGTAAAAATCCTACAGTTAACAAGAAAGGGTTGGGATATGGGTTTACTGCAAGAGCATGTTTTGTATGTGGAAGTTTTAGTCATCTAATTAGAGATTGTGATTTTCATGAAAAGAGGATGGCTAAACAAGCTGAGTTAAACAATAACATGAGAAAGAAGTCTAGTCAAAGGGAGATTAGACCAATTTGGAACAATGTGCAAAGAGTGAATCATAAAAACCAATTTGTTCCAACATCAGTACTAACTAGAACTGGCAAAATTCCAGTTAATACTGCTAGAGCTAGCGGTACTAACAATGTTAGTACTGCTAGGCATGATTTTAACAGACAGGCAGTACCAACTAATGTTGCTATGAAAGTTAATATTGTTAAGCTAATTGTGAATAGAGTTAGACCAGCAAATGTTTTTTTATAAAACTCATTCACCATTATCAAGGCCTTTTATTAACACAACAGCACTTAGAACAAAATTTTCATTTCAAAAGGTTAATACTGCTGAGGTAAATGCAGTTAGTGCTGTTGGGGGAAAAAGGGAAACTGCTGTTAAGCCCTTAGTAGGTTGTAATTGGAGATAAAAAGGACATTACTGGCAAAATATCTCCAAAGACAATAGTGGATCAAGTCTTAGAAATAGTTTAACTTTCAAAGATCCACTAGGCAGACTCAATCTTACACAGGCTTAGGTCCCTAAGAGAATCTAATCTCTTTTATTTGATGTGCAGGATTATCCACACAGAGCTTTAAAGCACAAAGGGATTGTTGATAGTGGATGTTCCAGGCACATGACTGGAAACAAGGCCTACCTTGCTAAATATTAAGACTTTAATGGTGGCCCTGTTGCTTTTGGAGGAAGTAAAGGGTACATAATTGGTAAAGGTAAAATAAAAACAGGAAAGTTAGATTTTGAGGATGTGTGCTTTGTGAAAGAACTTCAGCATTTCAATCTCTTTTCTGTGTCACAAATGTGTGACAAAAAGAACAAGGTTCTGTTTACTGACTCTGAATGTCTTGTTTTGTCTCCTGAATTTAAGTTACCTGATGAAAATCAAGTATTACTTAAAATCCCCAGACAAAACAATATGTACAGTTTCAATTTAGAGAACATTGTTCCTTCAGGAGGTTTAGCTTGTTTAATTGCAAAGGCCACAATTGATGAATCTAACAAATGGCATAGGAGGTTGGGTCATGTTAACTTTAAAAACTTAAACAAACTTGTGAAGGGAAACCTTGTAAGAGGTTTACCTTCAAAGATTTTTCAAAATGACCACACTTGTGTTGCTTGTCAGAAAGGAAAGCAACACAAGGCCTCCTGTAAGGCCAAATCAGTAAGCTCTATTAGCCACTCCTTACAACTTCTTCATATGGATTTGTTTGGACCTACATCTGTAAGGAGCTTAAACCATAAGACTTATTGCCTGGTTATCACTGATGATTTTAGCAGGTTTAGTTGGGTGTTCTTCTTAAGAACTAAGGATGAAACTAGTGGAATCCTTAAGGACTTTATAAGACAAATTGAGAACCAATTAAATCAAAAAGTTAAAACTATTAGATGTGATAATGGTACAGAATTTAAGAACAGGGATGTTATTGAATTATGTGGGTCAAAAAGGATCAAGAGGGAATACAGTAATACCATAACTCCACAACAAAATGGAGTTGCTGAAAGAAAGAACAAGACCCTTATTGAGGCTGCTAGAACTATGCTAGCAGATTCATTTTTACCTAACACTTTTTGGGCTGAAGCAGTTAGTACTGCTTGTTATGTCCTTAATAGGGTATTAGTGACCAAGCCTCAAAATAAGACACCTTATGAACTTGTCACTGGTAAAATACCAATCATAAGCTGCATAAGACCTTTTGGGTGCCATGTGACCATCTTGAATACCATCGACCACCTGAGCAAGTTTGAGGGGAAATCAGATGAAGGGTTTTTAGTTGGGTATTCTCTACAAAGCAAGGCTTTTAGGGTATACAATTTAGAAACCAAGAGAGTTAAAGAAAACCTGCACATAACTTTTTTGGAAAATAAACCAAATGTTGCAGGAAAAGGACCAACTTGGCTGTTTGATCTTGATTATGTAACTGATTCAATGAATTATCAACCTGTGAGATAAGAGAATCAAGCTAACAAACATGCAGGTCCACAAGAAGCTAATCAAAATGCAGGTACAAAAGATAATATTGATGCAGGTGATTCTAAAAAAGAAGCTGAATCTGCTCAGGACTACTTTGTACTGCCAATATGGTCTTCTTACACTTCAACAGTCAAGAGCTCAAAAGCAAGTGAAGAACCTACCAAGCATCCTGACTTCAAGCAAGTAGATAAGGAGGATCAAGTCTTTTTGGATGAGATTTAAAGACTTAAAAGGAAAGAACAGGATGCTAATGATGCAGCTGAAGCTCTCAGGAAGGAGTTTGCCCAAGAAACTGAGGATTTTCTTCTTCAAGCAGGAGCTGCTAAAGCTAACATAGTAAATACTACTAGCACAACAGTTAGTACTGCAGTCCTTATGGTGGACTATACTTTACTGATCTAACCAATATTGACCAAGATGATTCAGAAATACCTGCTCTTGAGGAAATTTATGACAATCCTACTGATGGTATTTTTACAAATTCATCTTATGATGATGAGGGTGCAGTGGCTAACTTCACAAATTTAGAACCAGTTGTGAATGTTAGTCCTATTCCCACATCAAGGATTAACTTTATTCATCATTCAACTCAAATTCTTGGTGATCTACAATCAGCAGTCCAAACAAGAAGCAAAGTGACCAAAAGTTCTAGAGGCCATGCTTTTGTAAGTTATATTCAAAAGCAACAAAGAAATAATCATAAGGACTTCCAGCATTGTTTATTTGCTTGTTTCTTATCTTAAAATGAACCCAAGAAGATCTCTGAAGCACTTGAAGATGAAAGTTGGGTTGATGCTATGCAGGAAGAACTGCCGCAATTCAAGATTAAGAAAGTTTGGATTCTTGTAGATTTGCCTTATGGGAAGAAGGAAATTGGAATAAAATAGGTTTATAGAAATAAGAAGGATGAGCGAGGAGTTGTGGTTAGAAATAAGGCAATGTTAGTTGCTCAGGGACATATGCAAGAGGAAGGGATAGATTATGATGAGGTTTTTGCTCCTGTGGCCAGGATTGAAGCCATTAGGATCTTTTTAGCCTTTGCTTCTTACATGGGATTCATAGTCTATCAGATGGATGTGAAAAGTGCTTTCCTGTATGGAAAAATTGATGAGGAGGTCTATGTGTCTCAACCTATAGGTTTTATAGATCCCAAGTATCCTAAAAATGTCTACAAAGTAGTGAAAGCTCTTTATGGCTTACACCAAGCTCCCAAAACCTGGTATGCTACTTTATCTACTTTCTTGCTGAAGAATGGATACAGAAGAGGAACTATTGACAAGACATTTTTCATTAAGAAGGACAAACATGATATCATATTAGTACAAGTTTATGTGGATGATATTATTTTTGGTTCTACAAAGAACTATGCAACAAGTGCAAGTTTCACCACAATGGCCCATGCACTGTAAAATGCGCAAACTGCAAGAGGGTCGGTCATTTGACCCGAGACTGTTGGAGTTCTGCTGCTACTAATAATCAAAGAACCCTCACTTGTTATGAATGTGGGAACCAAGGGCACTACAAGAGTGATTGCCCAAAATTAAAGAACCGAAACCATGGAAACCAAGCTGAAGGTACTGGAACACATGGAATGGTGCTTGCCTTAGGAGGAGGAGAAACCGATCAAGACCCTAACAACATTGAAGACGAGATCGAAGCTTAAAAGAGAAAGTTGTCTCGCTTTGCCTAATAAATCCTAAGTTGGAACTATCTTAGACTTTACCTCCTTAGGAGTCCTCGTTGTATTTCTCTTAAATTTCCGTTGTACGAACAATTTCAAATTACCTATCAAATCAATGTGTTGTGAAAATTTCGTCAACCTTACTTTAACTTTCTACTTTGAAAGTCAAATTATAACACTATTTTGACGAAAATGAGCATCGCATCGTTAGCCCTCAAATATACATAGCCTGATCAACTATGTATAATTCAGGAAGGACCATGCCATGCTGAGAGTAGTCACCTTAAAACTGCTCGTCGAGAAAACAATTTTCTATTTATATCAAGTTTTGTGTACGTATTCATAAAACATATCTATCACGAGGAACCAAACTAATAATCCTGATAACTAAGTAAACTCTTACACCATCTTACACTGAAGTCGACATCAAATCCTAAGCCAAGAAGCCGAGACACATCACTAGTCGCCTAGGACAATCCACTATTAAACTTACTCGCTAAAGGAGTTACGCCGATGTGAGACGTAAGCTAGTAGAATTTCAAGTTGTCCACCGAGTTATGCTTAAGGTATCACCTTAGAAAGGAGAAGTACGCTTTGGCAAACGGGGGAAGCTAAACCCCAGGTATGTTAGACCATCCAAGGTGATGGAAAAGGTTGGATCCGTTGCTTACAAAGCTTGAGTTTCCTCAAGAGCTGAGCAAGGTTCACAATACGTTTCACGTATCCAACTTGAAGAAGTGCTATGCCAACGAACCGTTAGCCGTTCCGTTAGATAGACTTCATTTTGATGACAAGCTTCATTTTGTCGAGGAACCGATAGAAATCATAGACCGTGAAGTTAAACGGTTGAAGCGAAGTCGGATCCCATTAGTCAAAGTTCGATGGAACTCCAAGAGAGGTCCTGAGTTCACATGGGAACGTGAAGACCAATTCAAAGAGAAGTATCCACACCTCTTCACCAAGACCACACCGTCGTCAAGTGCTGCATCATAAGCCTTGAGGACAAGGCTCGTTTAACGGGGGAAGTCTATAACACCCTGTGTTTTCAAGTCATTGACGACGCCGATAAATCCACAATGTATCTTTTGTATTGTACGCGTTTGCTTTAAATCTTAAATGTTAAGCTAAATCGCGTAAGCTAAAAATTAGCGTTCAATGTAAACGGGCATCAAACAATTAAATGTTTACATCATTCAAGGGTTATATAATTATTTTGAGGATAATTATTAACTTTGTTCATTTTATTTTTATCGGATACGTAAAGTGTATACGTTTCGCGATAAAATGCGTTTAGGCACTCCCGGAACCACAAAAACTTTTCTACGCTTCAACAAATACCCACATTTATACCCAATACATAAAAACTACAAAATTATATCATACATATCATGTGTATGCCGAAATGTTTGCAAGTTATACAAGAAACTCTTCCACTTTGGTCAATGTACATCATATCTCATTAAAGCTACACCATACTTTGTCTCTTTGACTCATAAACCCATCCCTAAGACCAATCACCCATCCCTAAGACCAAAGACCATCCCTAGGACCTTAGCATGTCCCCTTGACTTGTCCTACACCTTATATACTTGTATCCTCTAGTAAGAGAAGTCATACATGCTTAAACACTTACCAAAAATCACAAAACCTCCCCTTTTGGCTCCATATAGCTCACGGCACAAACCAAGGCCCCAACATAATCCATACAAAATTTTATTCAACCTATACACTTCTATACACATCTATCCTAAGACATTCTAAGGTGTTTCCATCCATTGAATCACCATTTGCAAGTATTAATCAAGAAAAGGAAGCTAGGGTTTTTATTAAGAAAATAAGGGTTTTCTTAAGTGCAAGCTTGGGTTTTGAGTCTAAACACGGGTTTAGCATTCATTTCTCATCTCATACATCATCCCTAAGGTCTTCTAAATTCCTTTATACTTTTTATTATCATTATTTTATGGGTTATATGTTATATATGGCTAAATCACCACTAAGGACTTTTAAATATGTAAAAAGAGTTAACACTTATGTTTATGAATTTATGCACTTTTTCTTATGTCATATGGTCATATATATCATGAAATAATGGATCTATAATTATGATAACATGTTGTTTAAGTATAAACATGTTTAGTTATAAATTAGGGTTTATAAAGTTAATAAAACAAACTTTTTATAAATCAATACACTTGGGTAATAAAAGAGTTTTTATTTCGTGTTTCATACAGTAGGTAGAGCCTAATATAAAAATAATGCGCCTCATGACGATTCCAAAATGATAAGAAACTCGAAAAACCGATTTACAACGAAAAAGATACGTTAATTACGAGTTTACAACAAGAAATACTTTTATAAAACTATTTTTATAAAAACACTATTCATTACAGCAACTTCAGTTTTTAAAACATCAAAAATAGGATATAACTTTTAATTACGAGATCGTACTCGAAAGAATCGCTAAAAACGGATCTATAATAAATAAACTACGACATTTTCGATAATTAAAGTTTATAAAAGTAATTTTATAAACTATGAACAGTAAAAGTACTATTCAAACCCCTCAAAAATGTGTTTTATAAGTACGACAAGTGGTATCATGAGACACTCATAAACCCTAATCTCTCTCTACTATGGGCAATTTTGAACTTCCCTTTTGCGTGCGATTCTGATCTCGTTCCTTTTCCATTCATTGTATAGCGATTGAATACTGCGTTTGATTATGGATTCTTCTACGTCAATTAACTTGTGATAGGGTTTTGGCCTCGATCCGTTCGTCCCATCTCTCTTGTGATCAGTTAACTCGCGTAGGGTTTTTTAATCGTTGCTTTATTTGATTTCTATGCGATTCGACGAGAAGGTTGAATTAGGGTTTGTCACGTTTTTTGTTCTTAATCGTTTTATAGGTTTAGGGTTTGTCGCTTTCTGGTTATACTAATTGCTTCTGCGCGTTCTTCAAAGATTGGCGATTAGGGTTTGTTTGTTATTGATTGTCGCTGAAACCTATTTAGGGTTTTGTCGATTTATTTGTTTTGTGCCCTAATTTTGGATTCTGTGCGTTTTTTATTGTGACGATTGTTAGAGAGAATGGAGCCTGGTGGTTCAATATCAAGTAATCTTGTTGACAAGATCCGTAACATCGATGGTAAGATTATCAAAGAAGGCAAGCTTCGTTCAGCGATGCGTGGTGTTGTTAAAGTGGGTTCCTATGTAGAATCGCTTGATGGTAGTTTACATGCGAAAGATTCTGGTTTGCCTCCTAACAAGACGATGCCTCCTATCAATGAGGATGCGTCTGAAATTTTTGGTGAACCAGCAGCCTATGTTAATGTAGTTGAGGATAATATGGTGAACCAAGACACGACTACAAAATCTACAGCGTTTACATTTTCGTTTGCCAATATTCTGAATCGTAACAGTAACCCTAATAAAAAGATTGTAAAGCTCCAAGAGCTCCGAAACCCTGAAAGGGTTGATGGTGCGGCTGTTGCTATTCCTATGGAGGCTGTTGAAGAGGTAAGCTCACGTTTTTCTAATACGCTATACGGGTATTTCATTGGGAAGCGTTTAGCCTTCCCATTGGTGGAAAACTATGTTAAAAATACGTGGGCGAAGTTTGGTTTAAAACGAACTCAGTTGCATGAAGATTTCTTCATGTTTCAGTTTAATACAAAAGAGGGTATGGAAAGTGTTATGGAAAGTGGTCCTTGGTTAGTTCGTGGTGTTCCCTTGATCTTGAATATTTGGAATCAGAACTCGGAATTGAAGAAAGACGCGATTAAGTCAGCCCCACTATGGGTTAAACTACATCATGTTCCTATTGTGGCCTACTCGGAGATTGGTTTGAGCCTTATTACAACACAACTTGGTAAACCAATTATGCTGGATTCGTATACTAGCAATATGTGTTTAAGTTCTTGGGGAAGAAACACGTATGCTCGTGCCCTTGTTGAATTTTCAGCGGAGGAGGAGTTAAAGGATTCAATTGTTATTGCTATTCTACTAATTAATGGCAAGGGTCATACGCTTGCTAAGATTGATGTTGAGTACGAATGGAATCCATCATTTAAAACGACTTTTTGGTCGTTCTTATATTATCTTGTGTTATTGATCTGAGAAGTAACACGCCCCGGACCCTTATTCCGCTGTGACCCAATTTGGGGGTGTTACAGATTGGTATCAAGAGCCATGGTTATAGAGAACCAGGTCAAATATTTTTGCTGGACTATAACCGTTTTCAAACATTGCATTCATAAAAAAAGGGTTTTTATGGGACATTAGTTGTTGCATTAGTTAGTTGGACTAGATGCATTTGTAATTGATATACGTGGTTTATAATCTATATTACGTATATGACAATAAGAACCTTATATATTATACTATATAAGTTATTTCTGTGGTCTCAGCAGTCAATGTCACGCCGATTTCCGCCGTTTTACCTATACGTATGTTTACTCTGAGGCACGATCCTTGGAGTATTACATCTGAGGATCCTTTCGAGGTGGCTGCCAACAGTTTCGAGCAGCACCTCGATATCCAGAGTTGTACCTGAGGACCATATACCAGTGTACATTCCTGAGCTTGAGCATCCTGAGGATTTAGTGCCAGCCGAGGATGAGGCACCTATACCTCCATTATCACCATCCTTTTTAGCTCCACGTATTCGACCCCTTAGTCCTAGAGCACTCGAGGTTGAGATGAGAGATATAGCATCATCCTTCTATCATTCACTACACCTATCAGGGACTCCATCATTATTACCTATACTCATCCTGCACCATCTACTAGCCGCAGAGCTGATATTCCCGAGGCTGACACACCGCCTCAGAAGAGACTACTACTTACTACTCCCAGACCTGGGTGTGAGGTTGGAGAGAGTTATGCTGCTGCTGCTGCGAGACAGCCAGGACCCACTATAGAGACCAGACTCCGGATAATGACGAGGGGATATGACCCTCCCTAGAGTTGGTCAACAGGAGGGCTCTACTTTCAAGGTAGATGTTTGACAATAGAGAGAGTTCAGAGTTTTGCCTCACGACATCACAATTGCCCGAGATAGGATCGTGCAGCTGTGAGAGCTGAGATTGAGGTATTGAGGAGAGAGAGACTTGCTTACGAGCAAGAGAGTATGGAGACCCGTCAGGCCTTGGCTAGGTCTGAGGCTCACTGCAGGGCATTAGAGGCACGAGTTACAATATTAGAGACTGAGGTGGATCGCCATGAGTAGCGTCAGGCTGCAGATGATCTTGCTGTTCAGCATATCATGCGTACCCTAGACTTGGAGGTGGAGCACGGTTGACAAATTGGAGGATCATCTTGGTAGCAGTTCATAGACTTTGGTTATGATTGTATTACTTGCAGTATGTTGGTTATGTTTTTTGGGTTATCTCCCAGCTTAGGATGGCGGTATTGCATCTTTTGTTTTGGTTAGCTATCCTGTATAGATCTTTTGTTTCTAATTATGTATTCTGTTAGGCCTACTAAGTATTTACGGGTAACTCCGGCGAGTAGCGCTCTATGTGATTTTCATATTTGTAACCTAGCGATAGGGGAATCATTATGTCCCAAACAGATAATGTAGTATTTACTGATATATTATGGAAGATGTATTTTGTTATGTCGATCTTGTTGTTTACTTTTTTGTCTTAATTTCTTACGTTTCATGTGTGATGCGATCTTATTTTATCTATGATGCATATGTTATGTCACGTTATGATTGTATTGAAATCTAACGGGTATTGTATTTTCTTGTGATTGAAGAAAATGGCACCAAAGAGAACCACAAGGTCAACCCGAGTCCCACCAGTTACACCAGCCCCAACAACCACAACTGTTACTGAGGCACAACTTCAGGCCTTAATTGACCAAGGAGTTGCTGCTGCAATGGCTGAAGCAGAAGCAAGCAGGGTTAGGAATGGCTACAATAGCAAATGATTCAGGACCCAAGGCCAGCCCAAACTGCTCCACGAATGATCTTACTCATGAATTCTTGAAAATGCAATCCTTTGGATTCAAAGGACACTGGGGGAGTTGGTCGGAATCACTCGATGGTTTGAGAAAATGGAGTCTGTGTTTAGCATTAGCAATTGCCCAGCAGCTAGTCAAGTCAAATTCGACTTGCACTCTGCAAGATGATGCTCTTACTGGTGGAATGCCCATGTTAAGACCACTACTACTGAAGCTGCTCATGCTATGCCATGTGCAGCACTGAAGAAAATGTGAGCGGTAAGTACATGCCGAGGGGGTGAGTCAACGAAGATTGAGACTGAGATGTGGAATCTTAGGTCCAAGGGCACCGATGTGGTGGCTTAGTCGGACGATTTCAGCAATTAGCTTTGATGTGTTCCTGGTCTGTTCCTGAAGATGTAGACAAGATGATATGTATATCGGTGGATTGCCCGATATGATACTTGGCAGTGTAAAGGCATCAAAATCGAAGACCATGCAAGAAGTTATTGAGTTTACAACTGAGTTGATGGAGGATAAGACCCAGGCTTATGCTGAACGTCAGGCAGAAAGGAAAAGAAAGTATGATGATCTTTCCAACAATAATCAAAACCAACAGAATAAAAGGCAGAACACAGGCCAGGCCTACACTGCAGGAAATAGTGACAGGAAACCATACGCCGGGTCCAAACCTCTGTGTTCCAAGTGTAATTACAATCATGAAGGTCTTGTCCACATAGGTGATATAACTGCAAGAGGGTTGGCCATCTGGCCAGAGACTGTAGAAGTCGGCCTGCAAATGACAACAACAACAACAACCGTAACAACAACAACAACAACAACAACCGTAACAACAACAACAACAACAACAACAACAACAACCATAACAACAACAACAATAATCAGCAGGGCAATGGTTGCTTTGAGTGCGGAGCTCAAGGCCACTTTAAAAGAAACTGCCCAAGACTAAGAAACAATGACCGTGGTAATCAAGCTGGGAATGACAGGGCTCTAGCGAAGGTGTATGTGGTGGAATGCTGGGGGAAAACCCAGACTCGTCGTTGCGGGTTCGTTCCTTCTAAACAACCGCTATTGCTTATTTTTCGTATTTGATACGGGTGCGGATCAAAGTTTTGTGGTCTACTGCTTGTCTTAGCTCCCATAATTGACATCACGCCATCTACCCTAGATCACTATTATGATGTCTAACTAGCTCACACGGGAGAATAATTGGTTAATACACTATACTTAAGGGTTGACACATTAAACTTCCTAAACCTCCATTTCCACATATACTTTATGCCTGTAGTAGAACTTGGTTGTTGCGATGCTATAATCGGTATGGATGAGTTGGCGGGGGTGGGATGTAACAAGTGGTCATTGTGTGCTGCTGAAAAAGATGTTCGCTTTCCCTAGAGAAATAACAAACCTTTATCTACACAGGGTGATGGAGTAATCAGGGAAGTGTGACACGATTAAACATCATTTCATGCACTAAAGCGCAGAAGTACATGGAAAGAGGATTTCCTATCTTTTGCACATGGTCACTGCTAATGAGGTGAGACAAGTCGGAGTAGAAGACGAACTTGAGGGACGTAACCAAGAGTTCTAGAATTTCCCGAAGTATCTTCCTTGATGGACTTGCCGGGTTTTTCCTCCGACTCGACAAAGTGGTAGTTTAAATGATTTGGTACCTGGTGCTGCACCTGTAGCACGGGCACCTTATCGATTGGCGCCTTCCGAGATGAAAGAGTTATCGAGCAACTGAAAGAGCTGTCCGATAAAGGCTTATAAGACCAGTCTCACCTTGGGAGGCTCGGTCTGTTTGTCAAGAATGAAAGACGGATCATTTCCGAATGTGCATTGTTTACCGGGAATTGAATAAAATAACGTTGAAGAACGTTATCCGCTCCTAAAGAATGATGATTTATTTGATCAGCTTCAAGGGTCGAGTGTTTTAATCGAAAATTGACCTAAGGTCCGGTTATCACCAATTGAGGGTTCAAAAAGAAGACATTCCAAAGACAGCCTTCAGAACTCGTTTTGGCCATTACGAATTTCAAGTTATGCCATTTGGTTTGACAAACGCACTGCCGTATTCATGGACCTTATGAAATCTGGGTTTGCAAACCGTATCTGGATAAATTTGTGATTGTCTTTATTGACGATATTCTGATATATTCGAAAAACAAGGAAGAACATGAAGAACACCTTAAGCAAATCTTAGAATTGCTTAAGAAGGAGGAGTTGTATGCCAAGTTTTCCAAATGCGAATTTTAGATTTCTAAAGTACAGTTCCTCGGTCATGTGATCGATAGTGAAGGAATTTCATGTGGTTCCAGCCAAGATTGAACCATTAAAGATTAGAAACAATCTCCTAAGTCACCAACGGAGATTCGTCATTTTTTAGGTCTTGCTGGGTATTATCGAAGATTCATTGAAGGATTTTCGAAGATCGCCAAACCAATGACCAAGCTTACTCAGAAGAAGGTCAGTTTGAGTGGGGCGATTACAGAAGAGCTTTTTACTGTTGAAGAAAAGTTGTTTGCAGTGCTCCAATCCTTGCATTACTGATGGAAGCGAAGATTTCATCGCTTAATGCGAAGCTTCAAAGAAGGGTTTGGGCGCCGTGTGATGCAATAGAGAAAAGTGATTTCTTATGCATAATGCCAGCTTAAATTCATGAGAAGTAACTATACAAACTCTGATTTGGAATCTTGGAGCAGTTGGTGTTCGCTACTCACAGATTCTGGAAACCTTATTTATATGGAACTAAGGTGTACGGTGTTCACCGATCACAAGAGTTTGCATCTCATTTATGGATCAAAAGTGTTGACATGAGAACGCCGATGGTTAGCAGGTTGCTAAGTGATTACGATTTGTGTGTTTCGTTATCACCGGGGAAAGGCAAATGTCATTGAGATGCTCTTGAGCAGGAAAGGAACGAGATCCACGTTAAGAGTTCGAGCCTTGTCTTGACCTTTTAGCTTGGATCTTCTCCAAAGAGATCTTAAATGCTCAGACTGAAGCGCGAAAAACCGAGAACATTAAGAGTGAAGACGTGGGGGGAATGATGATTGAAAAATGCTAAATTTCCAGAGCGATTAGAGAACACAAGTTGGATACTACGTGCGGATGGAACCTGTGCCTCAATGGAAGGAGCTGGTTACCTTGTTTTGGCCATTTCGCGACTGTAATCATGCACGAATCCTCAAATCAAAATCCTCTAGTAATCCTCAGTTCCGACAAATGTTCCAACGACATGAAGAAGCTATATTGGGGCCAAACATGAAAGCAGAATAGCCAATATTATGTTAACAAGTGTTTGACCTGTGCTTGGTCAAGGATGAACATCATAGGCATCAGGATTGTTGGTACTACCTAAGATACTGAATTGGAAGTGGGACAAACATTCACCTGGGATTTTGTTACGAAGCTTCCAAAGACATCGCAAGGCTACGACACCAGTTGGGTGATTGTTAACCGACTCACTAAGTCTGCGATCTTCACACCGATGAGAGAGACTGATCCTATGGATAAACTTGCAAGAATATACCTAAAGGAGGTTGTCACGAGGCATGGAATACCTGTTTCAATCATTTGGGTTCACGACCCGAGGTTCACATCCAATTTCTGGAGGTCACTTTAGAATGCTTTGGGTACTAACATGGATATGAGTACTGCGTACCACCCACAAACTGACGGGAAAATCAAGAGAACCATTCAAACTCTCAAGGATATGTTGCGTGCTTGTGCGATCTACTTTGAAAAGGGTTGGATTAACCATTTGCCATTAGTCGAGTTCTCGTATAACAATAGCTATCACGCTAGCATCAAGGTTGCACCATTTGAAGCACTTTATGGTCGAAAGTGTCGTTCACCTTTGTTTTGGGCCGAGGTTGGATAAGTGCAACTCACTGGTCCGGAATTAGTTCAAGAAATAACAGAGAAGATCATCCAGATCAAGCAAAGGATGCAAGTCTCCCGTGATAGGCAAAAGAGTTACGCCTATTTAAAGCGTAAGCCGATGGAATTCCAAGTTGGGAATAAAGTTATGCTTAAAGTTTCACCGTGGAAAGGGGTCATACGTTTTGGAAAACGGGGGAAGTTGAACCCTAGGTATGTTGGACCATTCAAGGTGTTGGAAAAGGTTGGATCTGTTGCTTACAAGCTTGAGCTTCCTGAAGTGCTGAGCAGGGTTCACAATACATTTCATGTATCCAACCTGAAAAAGTGCTATACCGATGAACCATTAGCCATTCCGTTGGATGGACTACATTTTGATGACAAGCTTCAATTTGTCGAGAAACCAGTCGAAATCATGGATCGTGAAGTCAAACAGTTGAGGCCAATCCGTGTCCCAATTGTAAAGGTTCAATGGAACTCTAGGCAAGGCCCTGAGTTTACATGGGAACGCGAAGATCAATTCAGGAAGAAATATCTACACCTCTTCACAAAGACCGCACCGCCGTCAAGTGCCGCGTCTTAAGCCTTGAGGACAAGGCTAACTTAATGGGGGGAGACTATAACACCCCATGTTTTAGGGTCATTAAAAAAGTCAATAAATTCACTATGTATTTTTAGTATTGTATGCGTTTGCTTTAAATCGTAATCGTAAAGTTAAATCGCGTAAGCTAAAAATGATCATTTAATGTAAACGGGCATCAAACAATTAAATGTTTACATAAAGCAAGTGTTAAGTAATTATTTTGAGGATAATTATTAACTTTGTTCATTTTATTTTTATTGGTT